>CM076572.1:868530080-868587502 GCA_034641835.2 Pinus albicaulis
CTTTATAACCTCCGCTAAAGGGTATTTTCCTTGTAGTGATTTACTATTTCCTTCTAAATAGTAATTACTATTTAGCGAATTCATTTCTAAATTTCAGTAATATTTATTCAGTAAAATCTTAAAATTTAAATTTAATAAAAGCCTAGAAAATGTGTGTACACGTGTCATTTGGAGAGAAGAAAGGTAGATGAAAAATCAAGTGTATTGATTCAAAAGAGAAGGCCTATTGGCCTAAAAAGAAAGGCTGCCAAAATCAGAATCTTAGTTCACCCTTCCTCTCAAATAGACGTCTGACACCAACCCATAAAAGCCCTGGACAGATGCTATTTGAACCCCAAAGTTGCGCAGCTTACATTTTGCGGATCTTGATTTCGACATCATGATGCACATTAGGTAAGCGGCTAATACAGAACTATAGTGCATAAAGTAATATTGACTCCACCCTTTAAAATGCAACAAGGGTTTCATAGATGGAATAGATAATCGAATCATATAAATGCTACTAACTAATCGAACAAATAGAAACTAAACATTGGAGCACAAAACTTTAATGCAAACCCCCATAAAACCAAAGATCAACACCCTTACGCTAGATCACAATAAAAATTTAAATAAAAAATCCAGAATACAAAGGTTTGCGCCAGATGTTAGTTCTAGCAGGAAGATTTTACAACCATTCAATAAGCTTAAGTTTTTCCCAATCCCATAGATTTGTATGTTCTAACTGCATAATAAAAGGAAAAAAACTTGAATAAACTTGATTCTTTCCTACACCAAAGTTAATGATTTCTTCGATTTGTAGGCCAGTATAATCTAGCGAAATGAAAAAACATTTTTGAGGTTCAATACCAAAGGCTGGGTTGCCTGTTGTAAATTTATGAATGAAATAACAAAAAATTAATTATAAATTTATGAATGGAATTCCGGAAATATTACTGAATCATACTTAATTCGCTTATGAATCAGTAATATTTCCTACTTACTATTTAGTAAAATTTACTATTTAGCAGCAAATTTCTCTTTCGTAAAAGAAAATTTCCTGCTACTATTTTTCTTTCCTACTAAATTTACTATTTCCTACTAAATAGTAATTACTATTTAGCGAATTCGTTTCTAAATTTCAGTAATATTTATTCAGTAAAATTTTAAAATCTAAATTTAATAAAAGCCTAAAAAATGTGTGTAGACGTGTCATTTGGAGAGAAGAAAGGTAGACGAAAAGGAAATTTACTATTTAGTAGCAAATTTCGCTTCCGTAAAAGAAAATTCCTTGCTACTATTTTTCTTTCCTACTAGATTTACTATTTTCTACTAAATAGTAATTACTATTTAGCGAATTTGTTCCTAAATATCAGTAATGTTTATTTAGTAAAATATTACAATTTAAATTTAATAAAAGCCTAAAAAATGTGTGTACACGTGTCATTTGGAGAGAAGAAAGGTAGACGAAAAAGCAAGTGTATTGATTCAAAAGAGAAGGTCTATCGGCCTAAAAACCTTAAAGTTGAAACAAAAAGAAAGGTTGCCAAAATCAGAATCTTAGTTCACCCTTCCTCTCAAACAGACGTCTGACACCAACCCATAAAAGCCCTGGACAGATGTTATTTGAACCCCGGAGTTGCACAGCTTAAATTTTGCAGATCTTAATTTCGACATCATGATGCACACCAGGTAAGCGGCTAATACAGAACTATAGTGCATAAAGTAATATTGACTCCACCCTTTAAAATGCAACAAGGGTTTCATAGATGGAATAGATAATCGAATCGTATAAACGCTACTAACTAATCTAACAAATAACAACTAAACATCGTAGCACAAAACTTTAATGCAAACCCCCAAAAAACCAAAGATCAACACCCTTACGATAGATCACAGTAAAAAAATTAAAGCAAAAACCCAGAATACAAAGGTTTGCGCCAGATGTTAGTTCTAGCAGCAAGATTTTACAACCATTCAATATGCTTAAGTTTTTTCCAATCCCATAGATTTTTATGTTCTAACTGCATAATAAAAGGGAAAAACTTGAATAAACTTGATTCTTTCCTGCACCAAAGCTAATGATTTCTTCGATTTGTAGGCCAGTATAACCTAGTGAAATGAAAAAATGTTTTTGAGGTTCAGTACTAAAGACTGGGTTGCCTGTTGTAAATTTATGAATGAAATAACAAAAAAGTAATTATAAATTTATGAAAGGAATTCCGGAAATATTACTGAATCATACTTAATTCGCTTCTGAATCAGTAATATTTCCTACTTACTATTTAGCAACAAATTTTGCTTCCGTAAAAGAAAATTTCCTGCTACTATTTTTCTTTCCTACTAAATTTACTATTTCCTACTAAATAGTAATTACTATTAAGCGAATTCGTTTCTAATTTTCAGTAATATTTATTCAGTAAAATCTTAAAATTTAAATTTAATAAAAACCTAAAAAATGTGTGTACACGTGTCATTTGGAGAGAAGAAAGGTAGACGAAAAGGAAATTTACTATTTAGCAGCAAATTTTGCTTCCGCAAAAGAAAATTTCCTACTACTGTTTTTCTTTCCTACTAAATTTACTATTTCCTACTAAACAGTAATTACTATTTAGCGAATTTGTTTCTAAATTTCAGTAATATTTATTTAGTAAAATATTAAAATTAAAATTTAATAAAAGCTTAAAAAATGTGTGTACATGTGTCATTTGGAGAGAAGAAAGGTAGACGAAAAAACAAGTGTATTGATTCAAAAGAGAAGGCCTATCGCCCTAAAAATCTTAAAGTTGAAACAAAAAAAAACGTTGCCAAAATCAGAATCTTAGTTCACCCTTCCACTCAAATGGATGTCTGACACCAACCCATAAAAGCCCTGGACATATGTTATTTGAACCCTGGAGTTGCGCAGCTTACATTTTGCAGATCTTGATTTCGACATCATGATGCACACCAGGTAGCGGCTAATATAGAACTACAGTGCACAAAGTAATATTGACTCCACCCTTTAAAATGCAACAAGGGTTTCATAGATGGAATATATAATCGAATCATATAAACGCTACTAACTAATCGAACAAATAGAAACTAAACATCAGAGCACAAAAATTTAATGCAAACCCCTAGAAAACCAAAGATCAACACCCTTACGCTAGATCACAGTAAAAAATTTAAAGCAAAAACCCATAATACACAGGCTTGCACCAGATGTTAGTTCTAGTAGCAAGATTTTACAACCATTCAATAAGCTTAAGTTTTTCCCAATCCCATAGATTTGTATGTTCTAACTACATAATAAAAGGGAAAAAATTGAATAAACTTCTTTCCTACACCAAAGCTAATGATTTCTTCAATTTGTAGGCCAGTATAACCCAATGAAATGAAAAAACGTTTTTGAGGTTCAATACCAAAGATTAGGCTGCCTGTTGTAAATTTATGAATGAAATAACAAAACATTAATTATAAATTTATGAATGGAATTCTGTAAATATTACTGAATCATACTTAATTCTCTTCTGAATCAGTAATATTTCCTACTTACTATTTAGTAAAATTTACTATTTAGCAGCAATTTTCGCTTCTGTAAAAGAAAATTTCCTGCTACTGTTTTTCTTTCCTACTAAATTTACTATTTCCTACTAAATAGTAATTACTATTTAGCGAATTCGTTTCTAAATTTCAGTAATCTTTATTCAGTAAAATCTTAAAATTTAAATTTAATAAAACCTAAAAAATATGTGTACACGTGTCATTTGGAGAGAAGAAAGGTAGACGAAAAGGAAATTTACTATTTAGCAGCAAATTTCGCTTCCGTAAAAGAAAATTTCCTGCTACTGTTTTTCTTTGCTACTAAATTTACTATTTCCTACTAAATAGTAATTACTATTTAGAGAATTCGATTCTAAATTTCAGTAATATTTATTCAGTAAAATCTTAAAATTTAAATTTAATAAAAGCCGAAAAAATGTGTGTACACGTGTCATTTGGAGAGAAGAAAGATAGACAAAAAAGCAAGTGTATTGCTTCAAAAGAGAAGGCCTATCAGCCTAAATATTGTAATTAATTTTTAATTTATTGCATGACTTTAATGTGTATCGTGGAGGATTGTGTTAATGACGGAGTTGGCACTCGAGTTACATCTCATAACGAAGCAACAAAGTTTTGCCTTCACATAAATCACGGTAATAAAACGAAGGCTTAGATAATTCGAGAAACTTTCAACCCGAAGGCTTTCAACTTGAAGAAGGCTCAAATAATTCGAGAAATTTTTACTTGAGATTTTGCAAAGCTAGCGAGATTTGGGTTTTTAGTTAAATGAATGAATGAATGAAATTTTAATGTCTACGAGACTAAAAATAGTCGATGGGATTATCAATTTTTGTGTTTTTTGTCTTTTGCAATTCAGTCATTTTATTACTCAAATTAATGATAAGTTGACTCAACCTTCTAACAATCCCCTCACTGAAAAGACAATGTCAAAGAACCAATATTAACATATTGTTGCAACTATCTTTGATGTCTTTGAAAGCATCACATTCCAAAATGAAATGTTTTTCCGATTCTACTGCCCTAGAAGTGCAAAAAATACACACTTGTTCTTCTCAAACTTTTTAAGGTATTTTCCACCGACCCATTTCGCATCGAAGTTTATGCGAGTTAGTTCTTAATTCAACAATAAGAATCGTTGTTGTCCATGGAATCCTAGCTCCAATGTACTCTTTTTGTTGGAGGTCACAAATGGGGTTGAATTCTTGAACATAGTACTTCTTTTTTCTACCCAACTCTTTTCCCCATATACGCTTACAAAACTTCTCCATAACAAAATTCTTTAACTCGTTGTTATTTTTGGGACACGCATTGAGGTAAATATTCCATTTTTGCATCCATTTGTTGTTTTGTCTCATCCATGATTTCTTTCTTTCACTCATTCCTTCATTGAAGAAAACTTTAGGTCATCTACCTTCTCCCATTTGCTCAATTCTTTTTAGGTACCTTATGAGACGCATCATAGCAATTACTTTGATGGGAGTTGCTCCTGTTTCACTCAACATTATCTCATAAGGAACCAAAATTTTTATTTTAAATTTACTCATGATCAAACATTTTTGGATTTTCTCAATTTGCTTCCATTTTGAGATAGGGATGTTGTTAGCCCACAGTTCACACCCATATAATATCACTGGACAAACTAGGAGCCCAAAAAGCACTTTAATTATTTTCCACTCCCATAACTCTACCTCTCTACATCTATTTTGAAGATCATATAATGCTTTCCACCCTCCTAAAGTTCTCTTCTTTCTGCAATCCTCCCAATTAAGCTTGTTGTTGAAATTAATCTTGAGGTACTTGTATTCATTTACTTCTTCAAGGACGTTTCCTTCAAAGAAGAACGTATGTTGGGTTTGCTTCATTTTATTTGAGAATATCATTATTTTGGTCTTGTTGGTATTGACTTGCATCCCCGCTTCTTTACAAAAATGGTCAAGGGAATATAGGTGCATTTGCAATCCCTGTGCCAATTTAGCAATCAACACAAGGTCATCAACATATAAAAGAAGCTTTATCACAAACTCCCCCAACCAAACACCATCCTCACCTTACAGATTTATCCACTCTTCCAATTTATCAATATATAAACCAAAAAGAGTAGGGGATAAAGGGCAGCCTTGCTTGACTCTGATGTCACTTCTAAAGCTTTCTGAAATGCATGTTGAAGCTCTAATTATGGCTTTCACATCTTCATAAAGCCTATCGACAACGACTCTATAATGCAAAGGAATTTCAAGTTTTTCCATTCTACTCCACAACTTATCTCTAGGGACCGTGTCAAATGCCTTTTTGAAGTCAACAAAGTAGCAAAATACTTCTTCTTTGCCCCCCCCAACCTTTTTAATAATGTGTCTCAATGTGATACTACGATCTACTGTAGAGTTGGTCATGGTACAATTTAATAATGGCTTATGCATTAACTCATGGTACAATGTAATAATGGCTCCAGTCATATGAGTACACTTGGCAAATAGATAGTTTTTTATGATTTTTTATTTTTTAATATTTTTTTTACATGTGACAATTGTAAATTAAACACCATAAAAATTGTCCAATCAACAATTTAAACAAATGAAAAAATAGAATTTTTGAATTCTAAAATCAATTATGATTTTTAAAAAATCATTTTAATATGGTAAAATTTTAAAACTTTATAAAACTTAAAAAAAAATTATGAAAAAAAAGGGCAATGTTCAATATAACCTAACATGTATGTCTTCAGGTATAAAAATTAGTAACTAATAGAAATGGAAGTTACTAAACAACCCATAATAAGGCCTCAACCAATCACCTTACAAATAAATAGATTTAAATACTAATAAAAATACAAAAAGTGAATTCTCAATGTTAAACTATGGATAAGCCGCACGTATTGTTAAAATGAATTTAAAATAAGGTAGTTTAGTTTGCGTGGAAAAAATTATAAGTGTGTAAAACTTGTTTTTTTTTTTTCCAAGTTAAAAGATAATTATTTATTCATAATTAAAACTAGCAATTGAACCAAAAGGTGCAAAGGAACGTCAAAGGAGGAGAGGGGATTTAAAAATTATCATAGATTTATAGTCATGATCTACTAAACATTGAGAGTAATCAAATCTCTCGAGATGAGAATTTTTTTTCAAAACTTTCGAGATGAGAATTTTTCTTCAAATTTTACACTTAAAAAGAGGTTTACAACTTAAGAGATTTGATCCCTCTAAAAAGATAAACATTTTTTCTTAAAGTTTTGAAAATATATATTATAAAATCTAAATAAATTAAAATTATTATAATTTAAAATTATATATATATATATATATATATATATATATATATATATATATATATATATATATATATATATATATAACTTTAAAAAAAAGCTAAATAAGTTCGTCATATTTCTGGTTTTGATATATAAAATAATTATATTAGACTCTAAACCTAATTTAGATAGTTAATCAAATATGATATAAAACTAGCTTTTAAAAAAACTAAATAAGTCCGTCTGAAATAAATTTGTTTCAGTCATGCACTCTGGAAAATCCAACTCTAACTCGGCTATTCTAGCACCGACAACTACAACTGCCCTCCTTGAAACTTCAGATAATTCCATCTTCAAGTTCATTTCCTTCTCACGACGCAAAAGAGAATCCCTTTCATCATGCAACATAAATTTTTCAAATTGCACATTCAAAGGACTTAATTTTTCAACCTTAAGATGCAGTTGAATAAATGTGACCTTAACACAATATTGAACATTAAACTTCAATTTGACAGAAAAATGATGCACTATGCAGTTAATATTGTTCAACAAGGCACCATATAGGCGAACCTGCAAGGCCTCAACTGCAGACTGATAACGATCCACTTTAGCTTTCGAGCGTTGAAGTTGGTTGTCCAGTAAAAGTTAGGGTCTAGATGATATAATATGCTTTACATCGTTTAAAGAGCCTTGTTTAGCACATTACAAAGAATATTAAACCTCGCAGTAATTAAAATATGTTGAGGAAGTGGCATAAATACACCAAAAAACAGATAGCTTTTTGTTCCAGTAATGTGTAATATGGTCCTGCCAAAGACATTGACCTGCATACAATCCATCTGCTATGAATTTTTCATCTTTTCTTGATGTGTTTCTTAGAGCTCGGCTAGTCCATTTTCTACTAATGTTTGAAAAAATGTAAAAGCCAATACACAAGCCCAACGAGTTTAGATTTTTGTCTAGTATTAATCTCCCTTATATAGAATATTAATCTTGTAATCCAACATCCTTATTAATAACTGCTAATAGATTATTGCGCCCAGAGGCGCATCTACAGCCCAATATGACCCCGATGTCAGGTGTGTCACGTCCTCATACAAAATGTCGGTTTAAATTTTAAATTAAAAATAAAAATAAAAAATAAAAATCGCATTGTGCTAGAACATATATCAATTTCTAATACAATTATGTATTATTTATATAATTTGAATGGATAGTAAATTATATACGTGAATTTGAATGGATCATAAATTTACCTTTAACAAAAAAAATTACCACATTGAATTTCCAAATTAAATAAAATTTTAATCATCTTTACTCTTTACTAAAGTCAATACCATTTCCTAAATCAAAGGAAAAGAGTTAATTCAGCACAAACAATCAAAATCCAAAATCTTTTAATATTTCTTTTAATTAAATATTTGTAAAATGAATTTATACTTACTCCAGAGCTATGGTAAATAAATAAAAATATATATAAACTAGATGTATGGTAAATAAATAAAATTCTTTTTATATTTATTCCATAAACCTTTTTATATTTAAAAAAACTTTAAAAAGAGGTTTTATTTAGATGAAGCCTATGGGAGGAATACCATGGGACAAATTAATATTGATACCATGGGCCAAATACCATGGGTAAATAAATAAATATAAAAGAGGTATAAAGAAGTATGATAAATAAATAAATAAATATAAAATAGATATAAAGAGGTATGGTAAATAAATAAACATAAAAGAGGCATAAAGAGGTAAGGTAAATAAATAACAATATATCAAATAGGATTATAAATAAAAATCTAATTATATAACAAGCCTATGGGTCAAATACCATAGTAAAGAAAATGAGTATGGTAAATAAATAAAAATATAAATAAACTAGAGGTATGGTAAGTAAATAAAACCTTTTTTCATATTTACTCCATAATCTTCTTTATATTTACAAATATTTATGTTCATTAGTTTACATAACTAAGAAGAAATAGAGAGAGAGAGTGATAAGGGAGAGATGGAGAGAGAGTGTGTATGTTTAGGGGTGAGATAAATAGACAAAGTAAGATGTATGGAAAGAAGGGGGGAGAGAAGAAGTGAGAAGGAGAGAGGGAGGGATATAGTAATGTAGTTGGAGAGAGAGAGGGGTGGAAAGAGAGAGAGAAAGAAAGGGATGGGGGAAGAGATAGGATTAGATAGAGAGAGAGAGATATGGGGGAAGAGAGAGGATTGGAGGGAAAAGAGAGAGAGAGAGGTGGGAGAGAAAGGAAGAGAGAGGAAGGATGAGAGAGAGGAGGAGAGTGATGGGGGAAGAGAGAGTATTGGAGAGAGATAGAGAGAGAGAGAGAGAGAGAGAGAGAGAGAGAGAGAAAGATCAAGGAAGAGAGAGGGATTTAAGGGGGAGAGAGAGAAAGGAAGGACGAGAAAGAGGACTTGAGAGAGGGGAGGAGAGAGGGATCGATAAGAGAGATGGAGTTGGAGGGGGAGAGATGTAGGAAATAAGAAATATAGAGAGTGAGAAGTGGAGAGACAGAAGGAGTGACAAGGGAGAGACAGAGAGAGCGTGTATGTTTGGGGCTGAGATAAAGAGACAAATAAGGAGAGATGGAGATGAGGGGGGAGAAAGAGATATAAGGAGAGAGGGAGGGATATAGTAACATAGTTGGTGGGTGAAGAGAGAGAGGGAGGGAGAGAGAGATGGGAGAGAAAGGGAAAGAGAGGAAGGAAGAGAGAGGATGTGAGAGAGTGGAGATAGGGAGGGAAAGAGAGATGGACTTGGAGGGGGAGGGGGAGAGAGGTAAGAAGAAAGAAATAGAGAGAGAAAGGTGGAGAGAGAGAGAGTGAGTGAGTGATAAGGAAGATGGAGAGAGAGGGAGAGGGGGAAGATAGAGATATAGATGGAAGGTGAAGAGAGGGAAGAAGAGAGAGATGGGGAGAGGAGGGGATTGACAAAGAGATTGATATATATGGATTGTGAGAGTGTGTGTGTTTAGGGGGGTGAGATAGAGAGACAGAAAAGAAGAGATGGAGGGGGATATAGATATGGATGGAGGGTGGAGAGAGGGAAGAATATTTCTCACACTAGATGGATTGATATTAGTGGAGATGGTGATTTATAATCCTATTTGATTATTTACACTAGATGCATCGATTTTAGTGTAGATATTTATTTCTAATGATATTTGATTACTTGCACTAGATGCATTGATTTCAGTGTAGGTGGTGATTTCTAATACAATTTGATTGCTTGCACTGAATTTGTTGATTTCAATTTAGATGTCGATTTATAATTATATTTGATTACTTATATTTGATGTCGATGAATTGGTTTCAATGTAGATGATTTCTAATCCTATTTGATTGTTTGCACTAAATGCATTGATTTCAGTGTAGATGGCGATTTCTAATCCTATTTGATTTATTTGAGTAAATGAATTGATTTCAGTGTAGATGTTGGTTTCTAGAGAGCGAGAGAGAGAGTGATAAGGAAGATGGAGAGAGAGGGAGAGAGGACAAAAGGAGGAAAGAGAGATATTAATGGGGGAGAGGGAGAGAAGGGGAAGATAGAGATATAGATGGAAGGTGAAGAGAGGGAAGAAGAGAGATATGGGGAGAGGGGGTGATCGATAAGAGATTGAAATATATGGAGTACGAGAGCGTGTGTGTTTAGGGGGGGTGATATATAGAGACAAAAAAGAATAGATGGAGGGGGATATAGATATCGATGTAGGGTGGAGAGAGGGAGGAATATTTCTCGCACTAAATGGATTGATATAAGTGGAGATGGTGATTTCTAATCCTATTTGATTATTTGCACTAGATGCATCGATTTTAGTGTAGATATTTATTTCTAGTGATATTTTATTACTTGCACTAGATGCATTGATTTCAGTGTAGGTGGTGATTTCTAATACAATTTGATTTCTTGCACTGAATGTGTTGATTTCAATTTAGATGTTGATTTATAATTATATTTGATTACTTGCACTAGATGACTTAATTTCAATGTAGATGATTTCTAATCCTATTTTATTGTTTGCACTAAATGCATTGATTTAAGTGTAGATGGCGATTTCTAATCCTATTTGATTTTTTTCAGTAAATGCGTTGATTTCAGTGTAGATGTTGGTTCCTAGAGAGAGAGAGAGAGTTAGTGATAAGGAAGATGGAGAGAGAGAGAGAGAGAGGACAAAAGGAGGAAAGAGAGATATTAGTGGCGGAGAGAGAGAGAAGGGGAAGAGAGGGAAGAAGAGAGAGATGGGGAGAGAGGGTGGTCGACAAAGAGAATGATATATATGGAGTTCGAGAGTGTGTGTGTTTAGGGGGGTGAGATAGAGAAAAAAAAAAGAGATGGATGGGGATATAGATATGGATGGAGGGTGGAGAGAGGGAAGAATATTTCTTGCACTAGATGGATTGATTTAAGTGGAGATGGTGATTTATAATCCTATTTGATTATTTTCACTAGATGCATCAATTTTAGTGTAGATATTTATTTATAATGATATATGATTACTTGCACTAGATGCATTGATTTCAGTGTAGGTGATGATTCCTAATACTATTTGATTGCTTGCACTGGATGTGTTGATTTCAATTTAGACGTCGATTTATAATTATATTTGATTGCTTGCACTAGATGCATTTATTTCAATGTAGATTATTCCTATTACTATTTGATTGTTTGCACTAAATGCATTGATTTCAGTGTAGATGGCGATTTCTAATCCTATTTGATTGCTTTGAGTAAATGCATTGATTTCAGTGTAGATGTTGGTTTCTAATCTTATTTGATTGATTTCATTAGGTGCATTGATTTCAATGTAGAAGTTATTTTCTAATCTTATTTGATTGCTTGCATTAAATGCATTGATTTCAATGTATATGTTGATTTATGATTTGATGTAATTGGATATATGACGGTACATTAATATTAAAGTGATTGGATTAACAATATGGTACATTAATATTAAAGTGATTGGATTAACAATATGCATTGATTTAAGTGTAAGCACAAAAATTTATTAACAATGTAGATTGATTTTTGTGTTATAGTAATTTAAGCTATTAATATTAGAGAGAAAAAAAAAAAGAAAAAAAGAAAAAAAAAGAAGCTATCATCTCAAATATTTTCAAAGCTTAACATATCATCAAAACCTTGGAAAATGTATCAGAGCTTGATCATCTATTTCATGGTTTACGATTTGTTAAATATAATATTTCCATGGCACAAAGGAACAAGGAATATGATGGTATATTTATGCTACAGGGAAATATGATTAGATCAATCACCCATCAACCTTTTTATCTTAGATTGATCCTTTGCATGTCTGTCCTGAAGTATTTGAACCTCATTTAACTAGTGCTTATGCTTTAGGTGATGTGCATCGATTGTATCCCGTAAATTCTTGACCTCTTCCCTTAAGTTATCATGATTATTTTGGATTTTTTTGCTAAATTTTGAAAGATACAAATACAATATAAGTGCACCATTGTATTACCACCAAGATTTATTGAAATCAAAATGAGAAATAAAGTTTAAAAAACAAATTTTTTCATACTCCCTCGTGGAACAACTAAATAATTTTCCTTTAATTTCTAAAGGTTAAATTTGTAGTCAAGCAATATCCAAATAAGGCCTCACCATCTTCAACTAGCCTCTCACAAAGAATAGAAGAAAATTCCTCATTTTTAGCTCGTTGACCATCAATCGATTTTAATAAATATTCCATTATTTTTAATGTGGATGCACGCCTTGTCATAAGGCCATTCTCTACATCCTTGGTAGAAGCATTCATAACTTTTCTTTCCATTGTACTGGCTTCTAAAATCTGACACAAAAAGGTCTCTTCTGGAGGATATGATCCACCCTTCCCATCTGAATATCAAACAAATGGTTGAGTTGTCCCAACAAATCAATTAGAAAATTGCTTTGAAAAAACCATTTATATTTTATGTGTAGATATATCTCCAATTCAGATTTATAGGTTAGATGTTTGGAAAATAAACATAATTAAATATATTCAAGTTGATAACTTCTTTAATAAAAAAGGAAAAATATTCTTATAGAATACAAGATTGTTGCCTTCATCATTTATTTTGGAAAAAGCATTAGATTACAAATTATAATAAAATTAGTTCCATTTTCTGTTACATTCCAAAAAACGAGTATCACCTTCCAAAGTTTGAGAAACATCCAAAACCTTAACTCCATTTGTGCATTTCCCAACCCATATCGAAAGCAACTCCAAGTCATCTACCAACTGGAAATTGGCATTCACGATACAAATAGGTTGTTAGTCGCTAACACAGAAAACCAGAAAAGGGAGAAATTTTTGAAACCTATATAAATGTCCATTATTAAACCTAAAAGAGAAACTTGCACCATACCTCTTGCCAAGCTCTATTAAATATTATCAATGTGTCATAATATTTAGCCTGTTTGTCTTTCAGTTGATTGAACTTGCTCTCTAGTGGATGAAATTCACTTCTTTGAGATTTTAATTTCCGAGTAAGCTTCTGATTACGATACTGAAGAATTGCAACATCAACCTACATGTAGCATTGAAATTGTCAAGATCTTCAAAAGGATTCACATGTCCCTCTTTGCATCTGATAAATTATATAACACTTTTGAATTTTTTGCAAGCATTCTATACTTTGTAAAGTTGGATTAATAAATGAATCCAATTGATGATAAAATTCATGAATCTAGAAATGAGGTTTCATACTCAAAGATATGACAGAAAAATTTTTGCACTTGAATAGGGCACTATGCAAGTGTAGATTAGTTAAGAGAAGCATTAAAGGGGCTTCAACTACTTTCTGCTAGAATTTATATAAAAAAATAAATGCTATCAAATTAACTGGCTTTTGCAGTCCTTAAAGTACCTCTTAAGCTAATATTAAAAAAAACATGCATTTTCCTATCATAGATATTTTACTTGGGGAATTACCCCATAGCCAATTAGTAAAGTATTTGAACTTGTATGGGAGAGGAACAAAGTCCAAATGTGTTCCCCCCACTCCTCATGTTAAAGTGAGAATGTATACCACATTGACGCAGAGATAGAGTTCATAGCTCCCCATAAAGAATTTACACATTTGTAAAGTTCATAGTTAGACTCGGCTTGTTGTTCATGACATGATATCCAATCGACGCACAAGGTAGACACAACTTCACATAGTTTGCAATTCCCTCCGTGGTGAATATGTATAGCTGGAAATATTAGTGCTTAGTTTCTCTGTAACACAATAAACATTGGAGTTGTATTTAGTGAGACTTTTTGGAGTTTCCGGTGCCAGAATCCGATGAAAATTTTTGAGGTAAAATCTTGATTTCTATTATTTAAACTGGTTTTTTGACTATATATATGGATTCAACACCCTAAAAAACCTTTAGGGCACTTGGATTGTGCAAGATTACCCATAAAAATTATGTTTTCAATGAATTCCGGCTGGCTTTTAGAGAAATTAGACCAAAAAAATCCACTAGAAAAGCCTTCAAAAAGTTGCACTAAAGACACGTTGCATTCCACATTGCGTTCTTCATGCAAACCACCTACTGCTCTTATGTGTTGCATTCTTCATGCAAGGAGATTGAGAGTGACACGTGTCTGATTGTTTCTCACTTTGAATTTTTACAAGATTCGACCTGCAGACCTGTGACATTTAATTTTCAACATTTCTATTTTATCACACATGGATGATTTCCCTGGCGCACCCTATAATTACAAATGTTATGGAGTTATGGGGTACCAGAACATCAGATATGGAGATTTGGATGTGGGTCTTCCGAAAAATGTAGTAGACAAACTCGTGGTGTGGCTGAAGATCCATTTATTTCTTCTATGCATAATCATTTCGGTGATATTGTGAGGGATATGACCTCTTCCCTGGGCTTCAATGACATTGTAAATTATTACTAAGAGTTTATTTTAGATTAAGTGGTTGCTTACATTCCAGAATTGAGAGTAGTCATGTTTATACTCGGATCCAGGCATAAGCTGTTAAATTTGATGAAAGGTATGGTAAAGGAGTCGCTGGTTTTGCTTTTGGTCGGGAGCGGGGAACACTATAAAGAAGGCAAAGCATTCTTGGATATGTATGTTTCGAATAAAACTTAGTGAGAGAAGAAAGGGTTACAGAGACTGGTAAGGCTAATAGTTACATGCCATTAGGTTCTCAGAGTAATTTTTGCTATGAGTTGGTGGTTTAAGCGAATGAAAGAGGGTCGAAACGAACTAGCATAGGATTCTGTAGTTTAACTGTACATAAGCTAATCAACTGTGTTTGTGCATTTGAAGTTAAAGGACTATTAATGGTAGAGGAGCACTGCAACCTGTATGCATGTATGTGAGCACAAATATTCTATCTATACATTAGCTATCCATATGTATTTACTTGTCTATGGTGATCGAATTGAACCATTCAAAGCGAAATTGAACAAGCTCGGCCAGAAGGAAATAGATAGGCACGTGTCGCTCTTGATCTCCGTGCATGAAGAATGCAACACAGAAAAGGCGAAATTGAAAAAGCTCGGCCAGAAGGAAGGCAGCTCGCTAGCCCATCTCCAAGGAAGGGACCCATAGTTAATGAACAAGGGAGATTATACCTCGATTCTCTTTCTTTCTTTCTTCCGTCTGCAACTGGATCAAGCTCGTTATAACCCATCAAGCTCATGATGTAGAACCATCAATTAGAAAATGAAATCAATTTCCTCCGGGATGGATCGTTCCAAGCATTCGGCATGACATTGAAATCCATGGTTCGAATCTTTGGGACCAGTTTGGGGTCTAGACATTCGTTCTTGTGCAACCTATACTCATCTGGAAAAAGTTTGACTGAAATAATGAACTGTGGAGAATCATATCAACATCGCTGTAACAAGAAAGAAAAATGGTAAGTTGAAGGCTTGCGTTCAATTCTCAGGGAATTGCAGACTTCTTATCGAAGCACAAAAATCCAAGGGACATTTTCTATCCTTGTAACTCAACATAAAATGCAGAAAAACAGTGGTAGAAAGAAAACTTACAGAACAAGTCAAGCCCAGGAAATCCGTATAAAAATCCACCATGAAAAATTATAGAACAAGTCAAAACTAGGAAAGACACATAAAAAGCCACCGTGTAGACGAGCCAGACAATCAAGCTTGCGGTGAACAAGACCAAGAGGTGAACCGTGCGGTGAGCATGACCAAGATGAAGGTTCATGTGTCAAATTTGGATAAGTTGGAGGAGGAAGAAAATTATGCACGCTGAATGGTTGTAATGAACAGTGTCTGGACATCAAAAGCCCACAGAGAGAATGCCTCCGGCATTGTTGGAATTAATTTCCCACTGCCCAGAAGACAGCGCAGAGATGAGGCGGAAGGACAATTCCGCGGGGGTCGATGAAGTCTTGTGGGCGGAGGAGTGAACCCCATCGGAAAACGCTGACGTCATCAACGAGAGGGGTCCACACAAATGAGCACATAAAATGGTTGCGGGGTTTAATATAATTTTCCCATCGCACATGTTTTAAATCAATGGTTGGTTTAATGTTTTAATGTTATTTGTTTTATTTTTAATATATGCAATACATATATATTAAAAGGCCCGTAAGGTGTATATATTATTGTAATACACAGTATGTAATTTTTATTACACTACAGTGTATAAAAAGGGAAAAGACAGCAGAATTGTTTACATTACACATAACAGTTTATGGAAGCACAACAGTGCGGGAAGAAAATTTGACAAACAGTGCCACCAAGTCAAATCTGTCATCAATGCATTTTTCAAGCGGTGCCGGCATAGTAATGATGCCATAAATGAATTTTTAAGCGGTGATTTTTTGTCAACGAATGACATTAAATTTTCTGAGATATTTTGTTTTAATACAGAAACGTAGTGTTGTAATTTTATTATTACACAAAATAGATGTTAAGTTTTATGCACAACAGTGCGTTTGTAAAAAAAACAGAGAGTTGTTTTTGTCTTTTGTATTACACAGGACAGTGAATTAAAACACAACAGAGTGTTTTAGGAAAAACAGAGTATACACAACAGTGTATGTTGTTTTAGAAAGACAGAGTATTTTTCTGTGTGAGACAGAGAACAATTTTTGTTTGGCACTGTGTCTTGTAACAGTCTAGCAATTGTAATCCCTCTCTTGAGGAAGAATTTGTAACAAGTTTTTTTTATGGAATAGAATTTTTTTCTATGTGAAAACTCTGTCACTATGGATTCAATTTTGAATATTTCTCTGTGTTAAGGAAGAGACTTTTATTATTTTGGAATTCTGAAACATTCCAACATGGTATCAGAGCTAGTCCAGGCTATTTGAAGGTCAAATAAGCTGAAGGAAGGAGTTCTTTGTTGCAACAGCTTCTCCAGCAGTGTGAAGACTCAGCCAAAAAGAATCCAAAGGTATTTCTCTATATAATTTTTTGTGTTACTATTGCAGAACAGTCAGTCATTTTATATACACAGTCAAGTGTTTTTGAATCATAGTTAAGAGTGCGGAATGGCTGGAGCCAGCACTGGTATGGGTATGGGAAATATCCATCTCCCAAGAATTATGGGAATTTGTTGAGGATGGCTTTGAAGAGCCAACATATGAACTTGAGTTTAATATGTTAACTCAGGCAGAAAGAGAGATTCTGAAGAGAAATAAGAAGAAAGACTCCAAAGCTCTTTTCTTTTTGTATCAAGCAGTTCATGAGAGTGTGTTTCCAAGGATAGCAGCAACCAAGAGATCCAAAGAAGCATGGGGAACTCTCAAGATAGCCTATCAAGGTATGGAAAAAGTGAAGACAGCAAAAATTCAGTTGCTGAGGAGAGACTTTGAGACTCTCTATATGAAAGAGTCAGATACTATTGACTCATTCTTCACTCAAGTGATTGGAATGGTCACACAAATAAGATCTCATGGAGAGACTCTTGAAGACAAGAGGATTGTTGAAAAACTCTTGAGAAGTTTACCCTCAAGATTTGATGTGATTGTCACCACCATAGAAGAGACTAGGGATCTCACAAAGTTTTCAGTGGATGAACTACATGCATCACTGATGACCCATGAACATAGATTGGGTAGGAGTGAAAACTCATCTCTTGAACATGTCTTTAAGACCCAGATGTCTTTCGTAAGAGGAAGAGGGCAAGGAAAAGGAAAAGGAAGAGGCAGAAGCCAAAACAGAGGTGGAAGAGACAGCCCTTCACATTTACATGGAAAGTGAAACAGTCAAAATCACAGCCACGGTCAAGGCAGCAGCCAGCAAAGTGGTCAGCAGAATGCTCAAGGACAAAGGTATGACAAGTCTAATGTCCAATGTTACAATTGTAAAAATATGGTCATTATGCTAATGAATGTAGACAGAGGAAGCATAATGATATGGGAAATAGAACTAGTGCAAATTTTACTAGAGAAAATAGCAGCCAAAGTAATTTATTTTTAGCTTGTAATATGGCTGAAGAAAAGAATGAGGATTTATGGTTTCTAGACTCCGGTTGTAGTAACCATATGACAGGAAACTTAGCAATGTTTTCTATGTTAGATGAGAGTGTGCAGTCACAAGTCACACTAGGAACTGATAGCAAAGTTTTTGTTATGGGAAAAGGAAATGTAAATGTTTTAACAAGATTAGGTGCAAAGAAATCCATAGCAGATGTTTATTATGTTCCAGGAATGAAGTGTAACCTCTTAAGTGTTGGACAGCTTGTCCATAAGGGGTATAGTGTTTTCTTTGATAATGATGTTTGTACCATCATGGATAAACCACCTAGCAAACAGTGTATTGCTGAAGTGAAGATGACAAGGAACAGGATGTTCCCTCTCAAAATGAGAGCAGATTTGAAGAATGGTGAAGAGAAAGCAGCAGTTGCACAAGAGACTTTCCAAAGCAAACCAAAATATGATAATTGGTTATGGCACTTGAGATTTGGACATCTCAACTTTGGAGGTCTTAACTTGTTGAACATAAAAGGAATGGTAAGTGGTTTACCATTGATAGAGAAACCGGACAACCTTTGTGAAGGTTGTATCTTGGGGAAACAACACAGAGAAAGTTTTCCTTCCGGGAAAAGCATAAGGGAAAAATCACCCTTAGAGATTGTCCACTCAGATGTGTGTGGACCGATGCAAACTCTATCGCTTGCAAGCAGCCACTATGTGTTAACATTCATAGATGATTTTACAAGAAAAACTTGGGTTTACTTTTTGAAAAATAAAAGTGAAGTGTTTGAAATTTTTTTCAATTTCAAAGCACTTGTTGAGAACCAGAGTGGGCTGCACATCAAAGTCTTAAGGACTGATAGAGGAGGTGAGTATATATCTAAAGATTTTCTACGTTTTTGTAGAGAAAATGGTATTCAAAAGCAGTTTACAACTAGATATACTCCGCAGCAAAATGGAGTAGCCGAAAGGAAGAACCGAACCATAATGGACATGGCAAGGAGTATGTTAAAGGCAAAGAAATTGCCTAATGATTACTGGGCTGAAGCTATACATTGTGCAGCGTACATTCTAAATAGATGCCCTACAAAAGCAGTAATGAACAAAGTGCCGGAAGAGGCATGGGGTGGCACAAAGCAAGGTGTCACATACATGAAGGTTTTTGGATGTGTGGCCTATGCACACATTCCGGATCAGCTAAGGAAGAAGTTGAACAGCAAGGGGGAGAAATTTATTTTCATTGGATACAGTGAGGAATCCAAGGCCTACAGGTTATACAACCCATCCACCAAGAAGTTTATTGTGAGCAGAGACGTTCAGTTCATTGAAGAGGAAGCTTGGGATGGAAGCATAGAGAAGACAATAAATGTTAAACACTGTTTATCTCATGATGAGAATGATGATGAGTTGGCTGAAATACATCCCCAAACAGCAACACCAACACCGCAGAGCACACCCTTGAGGAGAAATGATAGTGCTTCTCCAAGCACACCACAAGGAGGAAATTCAAGTGCTTCTTCAAGTACTTGTACACCTACTGAAAGAGGTAAGAAATTCAGAAGTTTAAAAGATATTTATGAACAAGATATAGCTAATGAAGGTATCAATTCTTTGTTTGCTTTATATTGTCATGTTGATGATCCTGTTCATTTCGAAGAAGCTATCAAGAATGAGAAATGGATAGAAGCTATGGATGAGGAAATAAATGCCATAGAGAGGAACAAAACTTGGGATTTGGTTGAACTCCAAAAAGGTAAAGATGTTATTGGAGTTAAATGGGTCTACAAGACCAAAAGTAATGCCGAAGGCAAAATAGAGAGACACAAGGCAAGGCTTGTTGTCAAAGGTTATAAGCAAAAGCGTGGGATAGATTATGAGGAAACTTTCGCATCGGTTGCCAGAATGGAAACCGTGAGAGCAGTGTTGTCCATAGCAGCACAAAACAAGTGGAAAGTTTACCAAATGGACGTGAAGTCAGCATTCCTAAACGGAGTGTTAATGGAAGAGGTTTACATTGAACAACCTCTCGGCTATGAAAAGAAAGGCCAAGAGCACAAAGTGTGTAAGTTGAAGAAAGCTCTTTATGGGCTGAAGCAAGCGCCAAGAGCATGGTACAGTAGGATAGATTCCTATCTACTAGAAAATGGATTTGAAAAGTGTGAGGGAGAACCCACCCTCTACATCAAAGAAAAGATGGTAAAATTTTGATTGTAGTCTTGTATGTTGATGATGTTATTTTCACAGGTAATGATGATTGCCTTATTGAACATTTTAAAACAGTCATGAAAGAAGAATTTGAGATGACTGACATGGGTTTGCTGAGATACTTCTTGGGAATAGAAGTAGAACAAGATAAAAATGGGATTTTTATCTCACAGGAAAAGTATGTTAATGAGGTGCTTGAAAGATTTAACATGCAGGAATGCAAAGCAGTGATCACTCCCACAGTGATGGGATTAAAACTCAGCAGAGAGGACAGCAGCAAAGATTTTGATCCTAGTTTATACAAGAGCATAGTTGGCAGCCTTATGTATTTGACTGCAACTAGACCGGACATAATGCATGCTGTTAGTTTGATTTCCAGATTCATGGAAAAGCCAAAGGATGCACATTGGCAAGCAACAAAAAGAATTCTGAGGTATGTTAAAGGTACTTAAAGGTTTGGTATTTTTTATACGGCTTCAGAATGTTCAGATTTAGTTGGATACACTGACAGTGATATGGCTAGAAGTGTTGATGATCAGAAGAGTACTTCCGGTTATGTTTTTCACATGGGTTCAGGAGCCATTTCATGGGCTTTTAAGAAACAACCCATTGTAGCATTGTCTACAGCAGAGGCGGAATATGTGGCAGCTACAGCAGCAGCGTGTCAAGCAGTTTGGATGAGAAAAATGTTGAGAAGCTTATGTCAAGAACAGGTAAAAGGGACAGTGATCTTTTGTGACAATAGCTCAGCTATTGCATTGTCTAAAAATTCTGTTTTTCATAAGAGGAATAAACACATTGACACCAAGTTTCATTTCATATGGGAATTGGTTAGCAATGGTGAGATTGTTTTGCAGCATTACAGAACAGAGGATCAATTTGCAGATATCCTCACAAAGCCACTTGCGCAGAAAATCTTTGAACATTTCAGGAAATGCCTGGGTATGCAGGAAAACCCAGCAGTTGAAATTAAGGGGGAGTGTTGGAATTAATTTCCCACTGCCCAGAAGACAGCGCAGAGATGAGGCGGAAGGACAATTCCGCGGGGGTCGATGAAGTCTTGTGGGCAGAGGAGTGAACCCCATCGGAAATAGCTGACGTCATCAGCGAGAGGGGTCCACACAAATGAGCACATAAAATGGTTGCGGGGTTTAATATAATTTGCCCATCGCACATGTTTTAAATCAATGGTTGGTTTAATGTTTTAATGTTATTTGTTTTATTTTTAATATATGCAATACATATATATTAAAAGGCCCGTAAGGTGTATATATTATTGTAATACACAGTATGTAATTTTTATTACACTACAGTGTATAAAAAGGGAAAAGACAGCAAAATTGTTTACATTACACAGAACAGTTTATGGAAGCACAGCAGTACGGGAAGAAAATTTGAAAAACAGTGCCACCAAGTCAAATCTGTCATCAATGCATTTTTCAAGCGGTGCCGGCATATTAATGATGCCATAAATGAATTTTTAAGCGATGAGTTTTTGTCAATGAATGACATTAAATTTTCTGAGATATTTTGTTTTAATACAGAAACAGAGTGTTGTAATTTTATTATTACACAAAATAGATGTTAATTTTTATGCACAACAATGCGTTTGTAAAAAAAGCAGAGAGTTGTTTTTGTCTTTTGTATTACACAGGACAGTGAATTAAAACACAACAGAGTGTTTTAGGAAAAACAGAGTATACACAACAGTGTATGTTGTTTTAGAAAGATAGAGTATTTTTCTGTGTGAGACAGAGAACAGTTTTTGTTTGGCACTGTGTCTTGTAACAGTCCAACAATTGTAATCCCTCTCTTGAGGAAGAATTTGTAACAAGTTTTTTTTATGGAATAGAATTTTTTTCTATGTGAAAACTCTGTCACTGTGGATGCAATTTTGAATATTTCTCTGTGTTAAGGAAGGGACTTTTATTATTTTGAAATTCTGAAACATTCCAACAGGCATCATAAACAAATATTTAAATTTTATGAAAAATAAGTTTATGTGAATAGTTATTAGTTGTAAATTAGGTATTGACACTATTATAATAATTAAATTTATTTGTACATTTATCTTTCATTGGTCAAAATAAATCTCTTAAAGGGGTGGCAGGAGGGAGAGGGATATTAATAAATCTCGAAGAAAATATTATGGAAAAATACTCTTGGAGTCTTGGAAAAAATTCTAAAAATCAGGTTGAAATGTATGGGCTACTCTTGGGTCTCTCTTGCTCGTGAGCATGTCATCAAACATATAATTGTTCTAGGAGACTCCTTAATAATTCATTATTTACAAACTATCACTCCTCCCAAATACAATACCCTCAACCTCTTATTTCATCGAATCAACCAAATCCTCCTCTCATTCTCTAATTCTTCTTTTTTTCATATTCTTTGAAGTCTTAAATCAAAGGTTGACACTCAAGTCAATAGGGTCTGCCTTATTCCCGAGGGGAAAACTGAAATTAATGGAGTGATTGGAAAGGTCCTAATTCCCTAATGATTATTATGTTTATCCCCCTTATGAATCCCTTGTCTATGATCTTCCCCCTTGATCCCATGTATTCTTATCTCCATTATACTCCCCCCTATAGCTCTAGTTATGCATAGCATATAACTATGGATATCCCCCTTGTTTTTGCAATGATGATCCTATGGTAGTCTTGTGTGGTCCTCCCTGGTAGCTCGCTCCATATAAATGTCTTAAATTTTATTTCACATGTGTCGAAGAGTCCCTTGAGTCGTATTGATTATCAAATAAATTATGGTTTCTCCTCCTTGGATCGTTTCATAATGATTTCTATGAACGGGCGTACAAGGAGCAATTATGTTGAGATGATGGCTTGGTTGCAGTCTTAATGGGGTGAGGAGAATAAATCTATTTATGGACACCCTGGCTTAATTGCATTTTATGTGTGACGTTGGTTTGGTCCTAAGAATTCTTGGTGGAATTTGGTGTTTTTCTCCCCTATCATCAGGGTGGCATCTGGTTGTTGGCATCTGTGGAATCTCTATAATGATCTTTGTGCTTGGTTGAATTCTCTCCTCGGTTGAGAAATTCTTATGGGATCGCAACACCGTTGCAGTTGGTTTTTCTAGCAGTTTGGCCTCTTAGGTTCGAAGGTAAGCCTCCTAATTCTCTATCCATTATGGCCAATTTTTAGTGAAAGAAAGCTTGAGTCCTTCATCACCAACCCTGTCCTCATCCTAGCGGTACTTTGGGCAGTGGGTTGCAAAACATTCTTGTGTCCTGAGTTTATAAGCTATAATTTCCATGTTAGCCACTTCTGGGTAATATCGTGCAAGATCTCCCTTTGAAAAATTCTTTCGCTTGAAATATATTGACAAGATTTCCTCTACAACTTTGATTCAGTAGCCCCTCCTATTTTGTGTCTTAATTCTCTCATATTTGTAATGTACTCTAACTCTTCTGGATCTCTCTCTTCGGCCTCTACTATATGTGATCACTTCCGAAAGGAACATGAAGCAATAAATGTGGAAATTTATGATCTGAATGTGAAGATGTAACAATAGAAGATGGTTGAGTGTGACCGAATTGATGTGGTTATGGTTCTGCAAGAAAAAGTATCCATACTAGAATATGAGATTAATGCTCTCATAAGCATTATCATGGGACTCTAACTACAGGTGACTCCTCCGGTCAGAGCTTCTCCAAATCCATCTCGAGCCATCGACCTCAACAGGCCCTCGGACTAGGGGGACTAATCTATTTTGTTGTATCTGTTATGACTGGTTTTATTCATATTTCTTTTATATCAATTTTGTTGAATTTACACAACTCAACAAATAAGAGTATCACTAGGATGGGGATTTTTTGTTGATATATGGGGTTGGGTATTAGAAGCAATTATCATTACAAATTCTTTTGAATGAGATGTTCATGTAATTCCCTCGTGTATTTTTCATGACCGGGCATGAATTTAATGAAATCCAATACTCATTCTTATTAAAAAAAAACCAGGCTCTTGAGTTGACCATTGCATTGATATTGAGAATGAGGATCTATGTGGCATTTGGCTTTTGGTGGCTAGGGTTTCCCTAGCTGCTGTAGTTTTGCAGGTCCAGGGCAGATGATTTATACCTGTATTGAAGGTTTCAACGCAGATCTGGTTAATAAGGTACCCTTTTCATGTATTTTTGTTCAGCCCACGGACAATGTGAAGTCATCGTCGGCTTGTCTCAGTTGATCGAGATCCCACGGAAGTCGTCGCAAAAAATTCATTGGTATGAGGAGTTTATTTGATCTGGTTTGTTTTTAAGCACGTGTGATCTCCGGTTTGAAATGGTTGATTCGAAGGGGTTGTTCCCTCACCATTGAATGAAGTTGTGGGATTCTAGGCTCTCGTAGCCTCACTCTCCAAAGAACCTAGATCTAAGGTACATGAAAAACTTGTGAAGAAGGCAAAGACTATTCGCTCAGTGGCCTTTCCCACGATATTTCGAAGAACTTCCTTGGCATATTCAAAACTGGATTTTTTGGGGAAGTTCACAGGAATGTGGTTGCCCCCAAGATCCATGGATATATGGTTGGAGAAAACTTGGAAGCCATTAATGAAAGGTAATATTCGAATGTATGCATGTGGAAATGGGTTTTTTCCTTTTGAATTTAAGGAAGATAAAGATGTAATTTTTCAAAATGGACCTTACTTTTTTAGGGCCAGAGGTATGTATTTGAACAAATGGTCACTAGACTTTGATCCAGATGAAGATATCCCAGATGTAGTTCCTTTTTGGGTCAAGCTCCCTCGACTCTCGCTTTCATGCTAGAGTGATGATTGCATGAGCAATTGAAAATGGGTTGGGGAAATATTTGGATAGGCCTGAACCCAAATAATTTAAGTTTTCTTGTGCAAAAATTTACGTTGAAGTAGATTTGGAGAAAGGCTTGCCCTCATAAATAAATATCACACAGGGAGAATGGTCCCATTGTCACACTCTTGACTATGTGCAATTACCTTTCAAATATAAATATTTTCATGATTATGGCCATTTTGCAAGGGATTGCAAGCCGTCTCAATCCGTTAAAGGGGCGGATACGACATCAGATCAAAAAGAGAAATGTCAAACTAAAAAAAGGACCGGAATAAATGAAATCCGACAACATCTAAATCCTAATCCACACAGGGCATAAATGCAGCTTCGACCTTGGAAAACTCTTTTGAGGTCTTGCAGTCTCAAGAATAAAATTACAAGGTGCAATAAGAAATTAGATCAAAAGCATCACATAACAATAAGAGAAAATGGGTTCCATAGGAGGAAGAAGTAGCTCTAGAAGCGGAAAAGGAGGAAAATCATGAAAAAGAACTTGCAGAAGAAATGATTTCAATGGAAAAGGAGCAAGCCCTATCCAGGGCTTAAATTAACAATCAAAACTCTTTGATTTTAGAACAAGTTGACAACTTCGTAAAGAATAAGGGCATAAAATTGGAAGCATACCTACAATACCAAAGGAATTAGATGAACACATTAGGAAAGTATTGACTACACAGGAAAAAAAAATTGAATTGGGGAGATGAAAAAAGCAGCCAAGAAATGAGAAGTTCCAAAAGAGGATAAGGGGGATACTCTAAGAAGTAATTAAGACAGATAGAAGCAGAATTAAATAAAAAACTTGGAAGTCAACCTCAAATCAATGAGGTCTTTCAATTAGCGCAATGTAATCCTCACTGGTTAATAAACCAAATTAGTGATGGAATATAAATGCATTTGGATCTCGGGGTTATTCCATTTTTACAATGGATCTTGGGAGTATTTCCAATTTGTGGTTAAGGTGGATCTATACTTGTTCTACAACCGAATATGTGGGATACATGTAATTTTGTGTGTGTTCAACCTTGAATTGACATGTGTCCTTTCAAAAAAAAAATTTAAATAAAAAAAATGGCAAGTATAATAAAAAAACAAAAACGAATATACATGTTTTACTCTCATTCTCAACAATAAATAAAATATTTAGATGTCCATATGAAATACCATAATCTTATACCAACTTTATTGAGAAATAAAGTAACTAAAAAAACACATTTATTTCAGTACATCACTTAAATAAACTTTTTAAAAATATTTCAATACATATGCAAATAATGTTTTTAAATATTCATGTTGTGTAACTTATTTCAATATCAACTTTATGGATATGTATATCGAGAGAAAGTAAATGAAAATTTATTTTAGAGTTGACCATAATAAAATATTTCAATGCTTAAAGAGAAAGAGTAGTTAAAAAGAAAAAAAAATCAAGGAGATATGTAATTCATTTAATTCTTACTATCAATATGTAGCATTTAAAAAAATATTATTGATAATAAAAAAATCAATGTGACTGTAAATAAATATTTCAAGAAAAATATAAATATTTAAATGCCTATATATTATATATGATTAAAAAAATGTGTATATACATTATAAAGATAAATTGAAAAAAATAAATTTGTATAGTTAAAACATTTAAAAAAATCTCATTGTAGCTCTTTTTAAAGTATTTTTTTTCGGTCAGTTTTGTTTGAAATCAAGCAAAGAAGTGTTCCAATTTCAAGTTTAAGCTATGTAGTCAAAAAAATCCAAGTTCCCTAGTAAATTTTGAAGACATCTAATCCATTTTATACATTCAAAAATATAATTTAATATATATATATATATATATATATATATATATATAGAGAGAGAGAGAGAGAGAGAGAGAGAGAGAGAGAGAGAGAGATTTATACTAGTTCTACAACCTAGTATGAGGGAAATGTATAATTTTGCCCGTTCTCAACCAAAATAAAATATTTAGATGTCCATATGAAATACCATAATCTTATACCCACTATTTAGAGAGATAAAGTGACCAAAAAAACACTTTTATTTAGGTACATCACTTAAATAAACTTTTTAAAAATATTTCAATACATAACTCAAATAATGTTTTCAATCTCAATTTCATGCATATGTATAAGGAGAGAAAGAAAATGGAAAAATGTTTTAGTATTGATCATAATAAAATATTTCAATGCTTAAAAGGAAGTAGTAATTAAAACTAAAAAAATACTAGGAGATATGTAATTCATTTAATTCTTACTATCGAATTAATACATAGCATTTAAAAAAATTTGTTGATAATAAAAAATTCAATGTGACTCGTAAATAAATATTTCAAGGATATATATATATATATTATAAAGAGAAATTGAAAAAAAAAAATTATAGCTAAAATATTTGAAGTAGTCTGATTGTGGCCCTTTTCTAAGTATATTTTTGGGTCAATTTTGTTTGAAATCAAGCAAAGAAGTGTTTGAATTGCAAACTCTAGGAAATATTATTTATTTTAATTTATGTTTTAATGCCAAAATTATATACTTCATATATAACATTTTATGTATTGTTGTACATATTAAAAAAATAATAAACACAAAATAATAAATGTTTTTTTATGATTTATTTATTATTATTTAAATAATAATAATAAATGTTTTTAATATTACTTATTACTTATTATCTTTATAGATGTATTTTTTTATAATAGGGTTTTTTAAATTTAAATTTAATTATCAGTAGTTATTTGGTGGAACAATTTGACCTACACTAATTTTTAGTACTAGTCACAATTAGGGTTTGGGATTTATCTCAAAAAAATAACTCCTAACCAACCTAATTTCCCCCTAAATGCCACCAAACCAACCCTACTACAACTCAACAAGTGGAGAAAATGCTCCTAAAAATGAGCAAGACCAAAACTTGAAACAGGTTGGTAGAGAAATAATGTCACATAGATTAATGGTCCTTTGAACTTTTCCAAGATGTTGCACTAATATAGAGTGCCAAAATATAACTTGCGAAGGTGTTGAACACTTTGAACATAACATCACTGACTTAGCCACCAAAACACTATGTTGAGAAGTAACATTATTTGCAATGACTTTACAAAGTTTTATAATTTAGTGAAAAATTTACCAAGATTTACCAAAAAAATATAATTCAATAAAAAATTCGCCAAAAATTATATATACATATTATATAATTGAAAAAATAGTCTGTGCATTTTTATATATGTACCATGAAGATTCACTCTACATATAATTTTGGGGGGGGGTGGGGGGAGGGGTTTCTTATATTTTTCCCTAGTTCTAGTGAGAAATTTAATGTGGTTTATTTATTGGCTCCTTGGGATTCATGGGGACTCTACGAGTTAATTTTCATTGCTAGCTTTGGTGAACGACTCTGTTTTGTTGGTGAAATTCCAACCTGTTCTGAACGATTATCTTTGAATATGGAAAAGCCTCTATTCAATTCAGATCATGATAAAGATGCATTTTTTATGGACATGATCCTGGAATATGCCAAAGCTTTGTTGGAAGCTAGGCAATGGCAATATGACATGAAAAAAGACAGAGGCAATCCTTCCAACTTCTATTAGAAGTTAAACTGCTTCATCATTTGAGCAATATGGAACATATGATAAATGCCAGTTTGCACGAGGAGGTATGTTCTCTTAATGCCCGGGTGGCAACTTTGGAAAACATCGTCTCAGAAAATGTTTAGCTAGGCTTTGACGACTATGGTCCCAACGTTGTTCATGAAAAAATAAATCTCATCCCCCGCGTATTTACGTCTCTCCTGGTAACAATCTTAGCTAAATGATGGAAACTTCAATGTTTTTGATGATTTCTTTTTATTCCTACTCTATCCTGCAAATAGTGTTTACTTCTTGGACCTTTCTGTCGTGTCTTTATCATAAGTGTTTTTGGTAAAATTTTGATCAACCCCCCTAGAGATGACATTTTGCATACTTGGGAAATTGTAATATATCTATGGACAAAACTTTGAATGCTACTATAAGGGTTCTGGCCCACTCTCTAGTTTTTATTAATATAATACCCTTAACAATTTCTTTAAAAAAATATTAATAATATTACTAGTAACATTATGTTAATAATATGATTTCTAATTATTTAATAAATTTCATTTTCTAACTAAAATAAACAATAATACTAGTACTTTCTTACTAAGACTAATCTCTCGACACTCTTGGGGTTAGGCTTCGTGGTTGAGTTGGTAGGAAGTGATCTCTTCAGATGGATCTACATGGTACAAATTCCGTGGACTTAGCGATAACCAATCTCTCGGGTCCGTGAACCACACACACACACATAATTATATAGTTTTGATATTATATTTTTTCAATTAAATATTAATCCTCAACCCTAAATTTGATTGTGTTACTTATAATAATATTGATATTGAAGTCAATTGAGTGTATCCCAGGTGGTTGTGAGGGTTTAATGATAATCTCCCCACCTAGGTTCAAGTCTCAATGTGACATGATGCTCCTTTGAAAGTTGTTACTGATTATCTTAACTATGTTGACTCTTCCTTGATTCTTGAGAATATAAGGAAGAGTAAATTTTTTTATATTATTAACGTTGCAATTATTTTTTATTATTATTATTATTAATTATATTATTTAAATAATGCATAGTCTAACTAATAAACAAAATGGCCATTTTGCAAGATTTTTTCTGGTTAATTTTGTCAAAATCAAGTATATATTTTTAAGAACCATAAGTTGTTTAATTTGAAAAGTTTAAGTGTCATGGGGTTTTTTCAAGGTGTTGAATCCATTTTTGCACTCAAAAACACATATTAAACAATAAGAAATCGCAATCTCACTTGAAATTGTATCATATATGCGAGAAAAGACCATTTTGTCTATTAGTTAGACAGTGCCTATAAACAATATCAATAGTTACTTTATGTTACTAATACTATTAATAATAATTTTATGAAAAGGAATACCATTTACTAATTAAGCATTATAATTATAATTTTTATAATAATTATTAATATTAATTTGTTTACTAATTAACAATAATAATAATAACTTATCTTTTTGAACCTATTATTCTAAAACCTATCTAATTTTCGTTTTTAATAGTATCAATTTTATTATAATAACAAAAATATCTATTTATTTAGGAGTTTAGGTTCCTGTGATATGAATAATTTAGATACAAGACTTCAAGATCCATCACATTTTATTTTTTAGTCAACGTTTTGAGTCAACTAATGTGGCTCATCATCCGGACACTGATGAGAAATCTAACTAGCTTGCAATAGATAAATAAGCGAGAGATGCAGGATGAAAAATTCCAAAAGGTTTAAAAAAGTAACACAAGAATAATAAACATTGAGTCAAATGAATGTTAGAAAATGAAACAAACTAGAATCCAATGAATTAAATAATAATAAAAAAATGAATATGTACAATAATAAAAGGAAATAATTATAATATCATTAAAATAGTCAAAAGGAATATATATATATATATATATATAATAAAACCCTATTATAATATTAATTAATAATGATGATTATTAACGTCCACTAAGACCAATGTGGTTTATCGAACCTTAAGAAAGTAAGAGATTAATTATGACTCTTTAATATTTTATTTCTATGATAAAAAAGAAGGGAAAGAAGCGCTCCTAGATCACTATAATTTTGTCGACTTAACAAATCAAGAAGGTTGGTAGTGTGAAAAATGTTTTGGAAATGAGAACAAATGTGAGTAAGAGTCGGGCAATCCAAGAGAAAATGTTTTTCATATTCAACCCTCTTAGTATTGCAAAGGTGACTGATTCTTTCATCCCAAGGCATTTGTGGAATATACCAACACCCAGTTTCACTTCAAATTTCATGAAAATTAGTTCTTATCTTTTTAATGTTCATTTTCTTCTTAACACTGGTCAAGATAGAAAGATAATTCCAATTAGCAAGAGTGGGGTTGATCACCTTCTTATAATACCTTAGCTTCCTTTTTCTCTCTAGCTCCTTATCATCCCACATCTTATCCTTAAATTTAAAGGTAATAGTATTTTCAATATTATCTTTATTCTCCAAGATGATCTCCTTCTTTATCCCCGAAAGGTCAAGCCAAGGCTGGGCATCCTTATGCCATCCTCACTTGAGTCGAAGGTGAGGGTTTTGGCTAGAATTAGAAGCAATTTTGGGGTTTTAATAGCAAAATTATTAAAGTAGAACTATAATATAGTTAAAACAAAATAAGAAAGTTATGCAATAGTATAATAAAATACATTATAATAATACTAATATGAAGGTCTAATGCAAAAAATTAATTTATAATAATATAAATAATATAAGGAATAAAAAACTATAGAATAACCCATAAAAGATAATAACAAGAAGAAGAAAAAAAGGCAAGGATAGGAAAAGCATAAGGAGGAAGAAAAACTAGATGCAAGGGCGGGATCCCAATTTTTACTTATTTTCCACCCGTCATCTGGATTCATATTATCGGTACGCTTTTCAGTCTCAATGGATTCTCTTAACTTCCTATGATGGTACTACCTAATTTTGGCAAGGATCCTAAAGTTTTCAATGCAGATGCAGTGCTTGGTTTTCTCAACGTGGTCAACTAAGGTTGATGAGTGGGACTGATGATGCTTAATGTTTGCTATATTCTTATGAATCCTTAGCTTAATTGATCAACCTATTTCACCAACATAGGGAGCACCACATGAACATGGAATTAAGTAAACCCTTTCATGCTTGAGAGGTCCATAGGATCTTTGAATGACTTCAAGATACTATGAATGATTCTTAGTGGTTTGAAGGTTGCAAAGACCTAATTCTTTCTTAAAATGTGGGTGATCCTATTTGTGATTCCATGGATAAAGGGAAGTTGAACATTAGGGGTAGGATCCTTTCGATCTCTTTTTAATCAAGGACCCAAGCTGGTATTTTGGAAAGCTTTGATGCCTTGGTATTTCGAATAACCATTTTTCACAAAGACATAAAGGAGGTGGGATTTTTCATAATCATAGGTGGTTTCTATCAAATATCCTTAAATCGTGAGTGGCCAAGGTGTTTAACATATCAATTTTTTTAACTGGATGTTGTTGAGACTCAACATGAAGGTATTGTTCCGTGTGGGTATTTTTACAGAAAACTTGGTGTGAAGTAGAACCATCAACCTGTTTGGAGATAAGAACATCCAGGAATGGAAAATTTCCATTCAGATACTGCTTGAATACTTCTAATTTCTCCCAACCATGGGGCCAGATAACAAAATTATCATCAAAAAAACTTTTCCATATCTTTAATCTGAAAGGGGAAGAGGCTAGTGATCTGTATTTGAAAACTTGAAGGTTTGATGAAATGTGCAAGTTAATTTTTATGTCTTTTAGGAAATTAGGAAATTTGAAAAAGCACATAAATTAATGGTTCTTAACTCATTTTGCAACATAAAAATAGAGATAATAATATCATAAGCAGTAACACAAGACAGTAAAATGATGAAGCAGTTCACCCCTCCTAGCTGCATCTCCTGGTCCAACTTCTAATGTTGGGCATCTTTCATTAAGTGATAAAATATGTGATTACATGGATTTGTAGTGCTCAGAATGCAAAAATAATGTCTCCAATGCCTTCAGAACAGTAAAAAACCCCAAGTTGGGTTCTTGTTGGGCTCAATTTGGCCAAAAACTGAAGAATTTATGCTCTAGAGAAGTTTTGCTGCTAACTTATCTACAAACTGCATTGACCTACTAACCATCCTATGAATCCACCATTTTCGGAACTGTCAAACGAAAAATTCGCCGTGTCGGCGAGATTCACGCCAAATTGGGTGCAATTATTTGCCTCATTTAATTTCCCAATGACCCCCTGTGAGCGAAGAGATTGGGCCACATGGCCTCATCTCCACCGTTGGATCCGACTCCACACCAACTGTTATAACATCGTTTTGAATTATGGTTAGGTTTTAAATGTACCGGGGTATGGTTCAAACTTCGTGTCAATATTAAAATCCGTTTCGAAACTATGGTATGGTTATATGTTACCATGGTTTTGGGGTTCGTTTCAAACCCACGCCAAACTACATTTGAACCCGCACTGCTACCATGGTGAAGTTTTGTGGTACTGTTGGGTTTATTGACCTATCTCCAAATTGTGATCATTGCGTTTAACTGGGGATTTGGGTCAGGGTTAAGCCCCATCCCCTGATGTCCTTGCCTATGATCTTGTGGGTATGGGGTGACCGGGGACTATGGCTTAACCCTGACCCCGTCTCCCAACCACTCAATCAATAAAGTTTAAATATGACATCAAACCATAGTATGTTAAGATCCACCAGTGGCATGGTGGTAAGGCGCTGCGTTTCTAGACCAGAGGTCCTGTGTTCGACTCTTGTGAGGCTAGTGAGGCTAGTGAGGCCATAACATAAAATTTACTGTATCGTTGGGAGGCCACGTGGCTGCCTTCCATTGGCCCACGTGAACTCCATCCATTGGACCACTTCAACACAACAACTGACCAATAAAATCACAGCAGCAACGAACCAATCCGGAAAGGGCACTTGGAAGCATGCCATTGGTCCTAGAAATATAGTCAAACTGCCCAGTCACCCTGCGAGTCAGCGTAACTGCATCCTCTTGCATATTTTTTTAGCTGTTTAGGAAAATGATCAGAATGCGACATCGGGAGCATATGATATCGATTTTAAGTGATTCAAGTTGCGTTGGATTCAGGGCAATGAGATCTATGTTTTGGAACTGGTTTCGAGAAAATTTGAACACTTTTAGTTTTGAGCACTTTACCGATCCACTGGATCATTCCTCCCCACTAGAAGCTTTTGGAACTCCAAAATATCATTTTCAGTCAAAAAACAGATGAGGGTATAGTTCCCTCACCCTTCCAATCTCAATCCATTTGGCTTTGCTTGGATTTGTCCCTTTGAGACCCACACGAAGGTACTCCACGTTCCCTCGTTTTGAAGTTCTTGTTTTCCTATCAAGGATGGTGTCCTGCTGTAATTCTTCAATATATTCATGAGATAAATCTTAAATTGAAGGAATTTGAACATTCTCTCAATCTTCAATCAAAGGAGGCTCATAAAATCTCAAATTTTCAACGTTAACAACTTCATATATTTGCATATATGGAGGAAAATCTAACCTGAAGGCATTATTACCAATCTTTTCTAAAATCTTGAATGGACCATAATGATTGGTTTAAGTTTTTAAACTTCTCCTTGGAGTCTTTCCTTGCTAATGTGAAGCCAAACTTCATCTCCCACTTGAAAACTATGATCAACACGATGCTTATCATGTCTTGTCTTGTACTTGGCTTGACTCTTTTCCAAATATTCTTGAACTAGCTGATGCACCAGTTGAACTTTTTCAATGAATCTCTTGGCCTTATCTATGTCACTATGCCAATCAATAGAAACATCTTTCCCAAAGATAAAATCTAAAGGAGATTTTGGTAAGTATCACAAGCATGCCTCAAATGGAGATGTTTGAGTCGATGGATACTTGGCCCGATTGTAAGCATGATGAATGTAGTGCAAATGTTCATCCCACAACTTAGGATGCTTGTTGCAATAACCACAAAGAAGATGTATTACCATTTTTTTCACCACTTCTATTTGGCCATCGATTTGCGGATGGAATTTTGTTCTCTTTTTCAATTTGGTGTCCATGTTTCCCCATAAGTTTGACCAAAATTTCCCGACAAAGCGAGAACCTCGATCATAAGAAATGGATGTGGGCAACCCAAAAAGCACCCATACATTTTGAAATAGCAACTGTGCAGTCCGTTCTGCTGTAAATTACTTCTTACAAGGCATCAAAATACACAATTTTTTGAAACGATCCACAATTGCATAAAGATAATCATGACCTTTCCTATACATAGGTAGACCTCCCAAAAAATCCATAGAAACATTTCCCAAGGATGGGAAGCAACAATAAGTGGAGTATACAATCCCAAATTTCTATTGCTAGGCTTATCAACATCACATAAAGAACATCCTCTTACATATCATGACACACTTTCAATGATACGAGGCCAGTAACAATACCTCTGTAATTGTGCCACTATCTTTCCTACACAAAAATGACCAACAATAAGAGAAGTATGTGCTTCCCTTATAATGTCAACTCTTTCTCCCTGTGGAATACATAGCTTGCCGAGATGATACAACAATTTATCATGCACATGATAATCTAATTCCTCTACTTGGTTACCTTGACACAAAGTTTCATATACATCCTTAAAATCCTCATCTAAAGCATATTGCTCAATATAGCTCTCATGCATGATAGAACTATGATTAATAATAATGGATGCACTAACAATTGGTATAGACAAAATATCAACAACCTTGCTATAGATACTTTTCTTATACCTTATCACCAAGTGGAATTGTTGTAAGAAACCCATCCATATGAAGTGCCTCGATTTTTGTAGCTTGGTTTGTGATTGCAAGTATTGCAACGATTGATGATTAGAGTGAATGGTAGTTTCCTTTTCCATCAAGTAATGTTTCCATTTTTTCACACTTTGCACCAAAGCATACAATTATTTTTCATATGTAGGATAGTTAAGCACTGCACCATTAAAAGTTTCAGAATGAAAGAAAACAAGCTTACCATGTTGCATCAAGACTGCACCCATGACATAGTCACTTGTATCGGTTTGTATCTCAAATAATTGTCTCAAATTTGGAAGTGCAAGCACATGTATTGAACTGATTCTATCTTTCAATGCATCAAATGCTTTCTGTTGTTTTCCCTCCCACTGAAAAACTTGTTTCACACTTGTTAATGCATGTAATGGATCTGCAATGGAAGAAAAGTTAGAAATGAACTTTCTCCAATATTGGGATGCTCCCAAGAAACTTATAACCTCTGTCACAACCTTGGGTTTTGGCCAATTCAAAATTAATTCGACCTTTCAGGGATCTATCTTCAACTCATCCCCTCCAACAATATGACCCAAGTAGACTAAAGGAGTTTTTCCAAATTGACATTTAGACATATTTAAAAAAAAAATTCTTTCTTTAAGACATCTAGCACTTGCTTAACATGCATGACATGCTCTTCACGAGTCTTACCGAAAATCAGTATGTCATGTAAATAGACTATCACAAAATCATTAAGAAAAGGCCTTAAAACATCATTCATAACCATGATGAATGTAGTAGGAGCATCACAAAGCCCAAATGGCATAACCAACCACTCAAACAAACCTTGATTTGTCTTGAAGGCTGTCTTCCAAATGTCTCCTTCAACAATCCTAATTTGATGATAACCACTCCTCAAGTCCAACTTAGTGAAATAAACAACATATTTCAATTGATCAAGTAAATCATTTATTTGAGGAAGAGGCTAACATTTCTTTACCATGATTTTATTCAATGCTCTAAGGTCCACACATATGCAACATGTTCCATCCTTATTTGGCACTAAAACAATAGGTGAGACGCATGGCGACGTTCTTGGCCTGATGACCCCTTTATCAAACAATTCTTGAATTTGCTTCTTGATTTCTGCATTTTCTATGATTGACATCCTGTACATGCCAATGTTTGGAAGATGAAAATCTTGCAGCATTTGGATATCATGTTGGAAATTCCTCTTTTAGGAGGTAATCCTTTAGGCTCCTGAAACATCTCATCATAGGTGTTAACAACCTCAATCAAATCATATTTTAACCTTGCATCACAACCTTTGAAGGCTTCATTTTCAACATCATTTTTGGGTTTGATCATCAAAAGTACAAAATTATCGCTAGAATTAACAAGCCTCTTCATTTGTCCAACATTCACAAGAGACAAATTTAATTTCTTGTGATGTGCTCTAACAATGTACTAAATCCCATCTTTAAACAAATTATACTTGTTCTCATGGAGATGGAATATGGATTTTCTATTATAAATATATGGGCTTCCTAAAACAATACCACATATCTCAAGTGGAACTACATCAAGTTCTACCTCATCAATGAAGTTTGCAGTGATGACGAATTTCAGTTTGCATTTTCTTGTCACTTGAAATTTTGCATTGTCACATACCCAACCCAAAGGATAAGGTTTAGGATGAGGAATGGTTTCCAAATTCAGTTTCTTGACAATGGTTTCTGAAATGAGGTTGGCTTGAGAACCGCTATCAAACAAAGTGTCTATTTTGTTATGTTTTGAGATAACTCTAATATGGAAATCTCTATTATTTTCTTATCATTTTGAGTTTCATTGAGGTTACTAGAAGAACTAGTACTTGCAATAGTGTCCTTACCTTTCAATCCCATGGTTGTGATCTTTGTTTCATTTCTAGAATCAGATCCTAAATCATATTGTGTAGTTGCAGCAGTATTTTGTTTTCCTTTGTTGTTAAAATTTTTGGGTCTCATCTTAGGATGAAGTTTTCAACAATGGTCTTCATCATGACCTTCTTTTGAATAGTTTTTGCATGTGAGTTTTTCTCCATCCTTCTTGATGGAAGCATTATTTTTCCATTTTCCTTTGAATTTTCCCTTTCCTTTGTCTCCACTCTTGAATGGATTTTTTCCGCCATCTTGGGGAACATTCTTCCCTCTTGCTTCTAAATGAGTTTCCTATACAAAAAACTTATCTATATTTTTAGGGTTAAACATGAGAATTGTGTGTCTCAAGTAACTATGTAAACCTCCAATATATTTGAGTAGAGTATCTTGAGAGGATAAATCTACACCCAAAATCAATGCTCTTCTTCTAAACTCTTAGGTATAACTTTTCACACTCTGACCCTTTGCTTGCCTAAAGTTTTGCCAATACATTATAGCTTTTTTCATGTATGCTAAAGGATAAAATTGTCTTCTTAATGCAACCACAAAATCATTCCAATAAGTTATAATCTCACCTCTTTTCTTGAGATCCTCTTGAGTTTTGGCTTCCCACCAAATGATTGCTGCACTTTCCAACCTTAGAGAAGCAAGCTGAATCTTGGTCTCATCATCTTTTCTCCTTTGTATGTTGCAATACACTTCAAGCCGACGAACCCAATTATCTAATTTCTTAGCATTTACCTCTCCATTATACATAGGCAATTCAAACTTTATGTTAAGTTTTAATAAAGGAGTTTTACCATGCCCCTTTGGAGAATGTGGAGGTGTTTGTGAAGGGGTTGATGTAGAGGAAGATGAAGGTGAAGAGAAAGGTGGAGGTAGAGGTGGTTTGTCACCATTCCCTCCATCCCCTTTTGGAGATTTGTCTCCATTTCCTCCATTTCCCTTTGGAGGATTTGAGCTCTCCCCTTGTAACCTTGAGTTCCTTTCCTCATAAAGAACTTTCATCACCTCAATCATTTCAAAGAATTATTTTCTGAGAGTCTTCTCATCCTCAAACTTATTTTCAGGGCCTCCTTCATGTGCCATGACTGGTGAGGCTTTAGGTGACACTTGAGGTGAAACTTGAGGTAGATGTGCTCTCCCTTGAAATAGCTTGAGGACTTGTTCCCAAAAGCTTTGCTTCTCCTCTTTTGAGCTTCAACCTTGTAAGCATCAAAAAACAATTACAAAATAATTAAAACTTCAAAACAATCAAAGAACCAAAGATCTAATACCAAACTAATCTGTATTTGAAAAGTTGAAGGTTTGATGAAATGTGCAAGTTAATTTTTATGTCTTTTAGGCAATTAGGAAATTTTCAAAAGCACATAAATTAATGGTTTTTAGTTTGCAGCATAAAAACATAGACAATAATACCATAAACATTAACACAAGACTAAAAAATGATGAACGAGTTCACCCCTCTTAGGCTACATCTCCCGGTCCAGCTTCTAATGTTGGGCCTCTTTCATTAAGTGCTCAAATATTTGATTGCATGGATTTATAGAGCTCAAAATGAAAAAATAATGTATCCAATGGCTCCAAAACAATAAAAAACCCAAAACTGGGCTCTTATTGGGCTCAATTTGGCTAAAAACTGAAGAAGTTATGTTCTAGAGAAGTTTTTCTGCTAACTAATCTACAAATTGCACTGACATGCTAACCATCCTACAAATCTGCCATTTTTGGAATTGCCGAGCGAAATATTCACCCGACACCAGCGAGATTCGTGCTAGATTGGGTACAATTTGTTGCCTCGTTTAGTTTCCCAATGAACCCCTATGAGCGGAGAGATTGGGCCATGTGGCCTCATCTCTGTCGTTGGATCTGACTATGTGCCAACCGTTATAGCTGTGTTCTGAATTGTGGTTAGGTTGTAAATGCACTGGGGTATGGTTCAAAATTCACGCCAACTGTAAACTCCACTCTGAAAATATGGCATGGTTATATGTTATCGTGGTTTCAGGGTTCGTTTTAAACTTGCACCAAACTTCATTTGAAGCTGCATTTCTACCATGGTGGAGTTTTGTGGTACCACCAGGTTTATTACACGTCTCCAAACTGTCATTGTTGTGTTGAACCGGGGCTTTGGGACAAGGTTAAGCCCAAGCCCACAGAGCCCTTTCCTGTGGTCTCGTGGGTATGGGGTGACCAGGGACCAAGGTTTAACCCCGATCTTGTCCCACAACCGCTTAATCAATAAAGTTTAAATATGACATCAAACCATAGTATGTTAAGGTCCACCGGTGGCATGGTAGTAAGGCATCGTGTTGACAGACCAGAGCTCCCGTGTTCGACTCCCTTGATGCCTGTTCGACCATAACATAATTTTTTTGTATCGTTGGGAGGCCATGTGGCTGCCTTCCATTCCACGTGGCCTTTATCCATTGGACCACTTCAACACAATAATCGACCAATCAAATCACAACAACAACAAACCAAACAGGAGAGGACACTTGGAAACATGCCATTGGTCCTAGAAATTTAGTCAAACTACCCAGTCACCCTGCCCATTCAGCGTATTGACTTCTAAGTCAACGTACCTGCATCCACCTGCAAAATTTTTAATTGTTTAGGAAAATGATCATAACGCGATATCAGGAGCATACGATATCGGTTTTGAGTGATTCAAGTTGTGTTGGATTCAGGCACTAATACATTTGGCGGAAATTCCAACACTTGGTTCCGACGCTTTTGACCAAATGTCGGAAATTTCCCCAATTTTTTTCCATCTCGCCCGAAATCGTCGCTATACCAACGTTTATAGAAAAGTGTCGCAATACCGACACTTAGACAAAGTGTCACAATTGCGACGTTTGGAGGAAGACGTCGCAATTGCGACACTATGGCCCAAAGCATCGCTATTGCGACGACTGCCTCCAAACGTCGCAAGTGCGACACAATGTCTAAGTGTCACAATTGCGACTCTTGGAGGCACCTGGCTTAACAGCGATGTTTATCCGCCGCTTAAGAAAATGTACACTTATATGCCATACAAAAATACTAAATTCTAAACTTACATGCGCGCTATACAAAAATTATTTTTATTGTTTCGTATCCGCTTTAACAGCTACATTAACGCCCTGATAATAATGCTATCTTTCTCCGCTTCAACAAATATCTTCATTTTCGCATTCACCCTCACTTCAACAAAGACTACTAGCTTCTTTAGATTACCGTCATCATCACCGTAAAATGGTAAGTTCTGATCACAGTGCCCTTCCTCCTATAGTAGGGTTGACTCTATTTGGGTTTTTTTGGTCAACTCATTGACTACAAGAATGAGGTTCAACGATGTCAAGAATCAAGATTCAATACCCTTTATTATCTTCATCACCCAATACAAGATTTAAATTTTTCCCAAAGAAACGCTTATTAAATTGGCAGCCATTATTTCTCCCTGCTTTAAAAACCCTACATTTAAATGAAAACAAGCGTTGCATTTCAACTACAAAAATATATTAGTGTTCAAATGTACATGTGTGCTACATTAACGTCTGATATCACGCACGCATTCGCCCTCCGCTCTTGCAGAACAACATTCGCCCTCAGCATTCGCCCTCAGCTTCAATAACACCGTCCAGCTCGCAATAGCACTGGCTCAAACATTTCCAGCCTCGCGCAATGTAACCGCCCGCATTCGCCCCTCGGCCTCTCGCAACTATTTGCCTCGCATTCGCTCGCCCAAGTAGCATTAGGCATTCGCCCCCCGCCCCCGCAGAACAAGACGGCTCTCAAAATTTCTGCAATGGTGTTTCATCACAGCCCTTCCTCCTATAGTAGGGTTGAATCTATTTGGGTTTTTTTGGTCAATTCTATTGGATTATGTTAGGCTGTATGGTTCTCTCTAGATGTCAAGAATCAAGATTCAATACCCTCTATTATCTTCATCACCCAATACAAAATTTAAATTTTTCCCAAAGAAACGCTTATTAATTTGGCAGCCATTATTTCTCCCTGCTTTAAAAACCCTACATTTAAATGAAAACAAGCATTGTATTTCAACTACAAAAATCTATTAGTGTTCAAATGTACATGTGTGCATCACTTGTGTGGGGTATTCCTTTTCCACTTTCACATTATCCAAGAATGTGTGCAGTATAGTTCATATTTTTTGTGATTTAGATTATCTTGAAAAAAGGAAAGGTAAATTATTTCCCATGGAAAAAGAAGGTTTTCCCTTTTTACTACTGGAAATGGTACAACAAAGTTCCATTTCTACCCGAAACTCCTATGAAACAGGAACTAAATAAAGGCCATGTCCTCAATGGACATCATTTGGCTTTGAAAATGGCCATTGCACCATGTTGTTTCTTATATTACATCACGATAGTTTCTTAGGTCATTTCTTGTTTCTTGAGATGAAAACAACCAAAGAAATTGTGAAGATCCTTTCAAGAAATAAATGACCATTTCTCAATCATATCTCAACTATTTTTTATTTTATTCAGTGGTTGCTTACTTTGAGAGAAATTTGACACTTTTATAAGGAATATAACATAAAAACACAAAATGGGAAGGAAATGATGAGGTAGATGACCTTTAGTTGTTGTCAATTAAGAATTGATAATACACAATGCATGTTCTGTACTACAAACTAGATTCCTTCCTGGAGTTAGGACACGGAGTATTGAATCAAAGTTGTAGTTTCTAACTTCTTGTATTGGTTCATCAATCTTGAAATTCGGACATTGCATGTCTTCATTGCTTCATGTTTGAATAATTTGCATCATATTGTACAATAGGAAATTAGGAATTATGATTATTATTACTTTATGGATATATTAAGTTACTTTTAAGTTTGCATGGTTTAGTGTGAAATTATTCTAGTGTGCCCCTAGGCCCAGGTGAAGGAATGCCAAGGACTGAGAACCCTAGTTTTAAAATGGTATTGTTTCTTATACCCAAAAACCCCTCAACATCACTTCTTATTAGTTCTTAACAATAGTGTTGTAAACAATTTGAGAATTGATATAGAAAAATCTCCCACTTCTCAAGATAAAGTCCTAAAGCTAAAGTGTGATACCATGTGTAATTCAATAGCCCCATTGTCACCTCACCAACCTCTTTTCACTTCGGGCTAGCTCTTCTCCAACTCAAGGGGGGTTCTCCCTAGTAGATGTTAGGGATCTAATGGCCCAACCAAACCAAGTCAAGAGCCCCCTAACTCTCTATGTTTACTACTATCAATCAAAATATTGAACAATAGGGTCGGACATGCATCCGAAGATAAAATTGCTAGGGTATTTTTGGGTAATTTCAAAGGGAAAGTCCCCAAACACATATAATCAAGGAATTATAACGTGATTTCAAACATTAAATATCAACAAAATCGTTTAAATGATATTGAAAGGAAAAAGGTGATGGAAGATAGAAAGTGCCTTACTTAAATGCTCTAAGGATTTTTCAATAGTTGCTCCAAAAGCTTCACTTCAAGGCCCTTCACGATCGTCTCCAACAATGCTATACCATCAGCTTCAACAATGTTGCTCCAAAAATGTCCTCAAGGTCTTCACAACAAGTTTACTAGAAGTTGCTCCAACAATATATTCAATAAGGTCTTCATTGTCAACTCGTCTCTTGTTTGGGTGCCTTTATGTGCAATGACATGTTTCCAGGACTGAATTCAATGCAAGGCATATTTGAAACTCTAACTCTGTCTTCCGGTGTCTTATTAGAAATTATTTCAGTTTTCATTTTGTGTTTTCAAGTTAGATATTGTTTTCAAGTTTTTACATTTATACTTTTATTGCAATGTGGCAGACTGATCAGAGCAGTGCAGGAACAACCCCGAGACAGGATGATCGCGGAAAGAGGCCAGCGGAAGAACATGTAAAGTGCCAGCATTGCTCTATCTTTAGGTATTTTAGTTCTTTACATAATTGAAATAATATTAATTTTGTTCAAATATGCAGACACCTAGCCATGGCACGCCCTCGATGATTCCCTTTTGATAAAATAGCTTTTCCATCTCCCTATTCTGTTCGTTATAAAAAGGCACGAGATGCAAGGTCGAAATTTAATACTTTGATAGACGCACCTCAAACACCTGAAACAGAAGAGAGGATAAAAAAAATTATGAGCCAGCTAGAAACATATCAGGTAATAATAAAAAGTCAAAAGGATATTCTTTTTGTTCTGCATGAGATGAATTGTGATAGTTTGATTTTTAATTTTTACATTGACTAAACTAACAAAAAGTTCTTTTGTATGTAGCATTTTCTGGCACTTGCTGAACCTGGTGTTGGTGGTAGTGGGACACAAGGGTAAGAGATTGCCCAACAACCCTCTCGTACACCTTCTACTCCTTTAGGTGCCAGCCAAGAAACACACCCTGCCCAAGCAGACACCCAGCCAACCGCTGAACGTGTTGGCAATGATGAGGCTGATATGGCCAGCTACATTATTGCATTTCCTGAAGCTACACATGTCAGCTCCACAGGGACCATTAATGGTACGTTGTTGGTGAACGATGAAGGTGTCCCTATAAAGCATGTACAACTCCCAGGTAAATTTTAATATTTTAACTATTTCATGTACTTTATCTAAAACATATTTATCATGATTTTTATTTTTAAATTAATGATAATATTTTTTTTTTTGTGTGTGTGTGTGTGTGTGTAGGAAACAATGAGTTCTACAAGTTCTGGAGAGCCATGCATCGGTAATTTTTGGCCCAACCATACACACAGGGTGGAATTCCCAGAATTCCAACCTGAAAAAAGAACTTCTAGATTATCTATAAGCCCTTTTTGGGGTCGGCACATTTGACAGAACAACGGTGGCTAGGGTGGCCGGCAAATATTTGAAATATACCAGGGACACCTATAGGACATAATTGCAATTTAACCCTAGATATGAGCGTCCTCTCACAGTTATAGAGAGTGAGTGGAGAGCACTCATCCCTAACGGAAAAGAGAAAAGGGCAAAGAAAGAAGGAAAAATGCCAACTGGACCCGCAAGGTAAATTACAACTTTAATTCAATAGCTTTAATTTTCTCTATGTCTAAAATAAAAGTGTGCTACATCATATCTGACTTCAATATTTTGATGCTAGGTTGCATGACACCTCAAAGGCAACCAAAGCTAGGATTGAAAAAAAGGGCCATCACAAGCTAGGCCAGGGCGGCTACTTGAAATTAGCTGCAAGAATTGTAATTAAGTAGCTAAACATCTTATAATTAATTGTATCGCCTTCCAACGTTTTTGTAATCCTATCAAATATGATTAAAAATACAAAATCATATGTAATGTAGGGTGATGACTTCGGAACAGAAACTACAGAGGAAGATAAAAATATCGCTTTCCATTTCGGCTATCAAGCCGTAGTTGAACGTCGCAGAAGCTTGGGGCAGGTCCCAAGATCCAGAATGCCTAATAAGGTAAAACATTAACCTTTCAATATGTTTTTTTTGTCCATAAATTTAATGTATAACAACTTTGTTTAAATCAGGGGAGCAGCACTACCGACGAGGAAAATAACCCAGTTTTAGAGCCAGATGTAGATGATCCTCACGTGCAACCTGATCATTGTAGTGGGGACCAGGCCGAAAATGCTACTATCAGTGAGGGCCGTGACGGTAATTAATTTCCACTTATAATTTTTTCTAATTATACCTTGATGGTTGTCCTTATAAAGTTTTTTGTTTAAATGATAGAGAATGTTTCCCTTGAGGATCTTACCACCAGAGAGGAAGACAGGGCAACAGTCCCAACGGCGACAACTGGTGCACCAGGTAAATAATCTCATAGCAATTTTTTTTATTAATATTACCGAACTAGTTTAATGATATTTAAAAACTGATAATTAAAATTTAATTATTATATGTTTTTGTGATTAAAAATACAAAATCATATGTAATGTAGGGTGATGACTTCGGAACAGAAACTACAGAGGAAGATAAAAATATCGCTTTCCATTTTGGCTATCAAGCCGTAGTTGAACGTCGCATAAGCTTGGGGCAGGTCCCAAGATCCAGAATGCCTGATAAGGTAAAACATTAACCTTTCAATATGTTTGTTTTCATCCATAAATTTAATGTCTAACAACTTTGTTTAAATCAGGGGAGCAACACTACAGACGACGCAAATAACCCGGTTTTAGAGCCAAATGTAGATGATCCTCACGTGCAACCTGATCATTGTAGTAGGGACCAGGCCGACAATGCTACTATCAATGAGGGCCATGACGGTAATTAATTTCCACTTATAATTTCTTCTAATTATACCTTGATGGTTGTCCTTATAACGTTTTTTGTTTAAATGACGGGAGAATGTTTCCTTGAGGATGTCCTGCAGAGGGAAGACGGGGCAATAGTCCCAATGAAACATTAGCTCATGTGCCAGGTATCATCTGTTCTTACACACTTGTAACGGTTCAATGATAACAAAAATGACAGTGCAAATTTAATGTCCTCCTACTTTTGCAGGCGATGCCCCGTCACTAGATGGACGGACATGGGCTACGCAACTAGGTCAGCCAGTATTTGTGCACCAGATGGCAATCTCATTACAGACCGCATTAAACATACTAACTAGTTCAATGATATTTAAAAACTGACAATTAAAATTTAATATTATCTGTTTTTGTAGGCGATGCCCCGTCACTGGATGAGACCAGACATCGTGACTACGCAACTAGGTCAGCGGCGACAACTGGTGCACCAGGTAAATAATCTCATTGCAATTTTTTTTATTAATATTACCGAACTAGTTCAATGATATTTAAAAGCTGACAATTAAAATTTAATATTATCTGTTTTTGTAGGCGATGCCCCGTCACTGGATGAGACCAGACATCGTGACTACGCAACTAGGTCAGCGGCGACAACTGGTGCACCAGGTAAATAATCTCATTGCAATTTTTTTATTAATATTACCGAACTAGTTCAATGATATTTAAAAACTGACAATTAAAATTTAATATTATCTTTTTTTTGTAGGCGATGCCCCGTCACTGGATGAGACCAGACATCGTGACAACGCAACTAGGTCAGCGGCGACAACTGGTGCACCAGGTAAATAATCTCATTGCAATTTTTTTTATTAATATTACCGAACTAGTTCAATGATTTTTAAAAACTGACAATTAAAATTTAATATTATCTGTTTTGTAGGCGATGCCCCGTCACTGGATGAGCCCAGACATCGTGAATACGCAACTAGGTCAGCAGTGCGGGTTGAAAGGCACGAAACAGGAGCAGAGCACGATGATATTGATGATGTAATTAGGAGCTTTAAAAATAGGAAGAAGAAAAAGAAAATTTGACAATGTAAAATATTGTATTATTATAAGACAAGCGTTACCATACTTGGAACGTTTTTTGCGTTATATAAAAAACTCATTTATCATACTATTTTTATGTCAAGCATTAATTGCAATGTTTCCTTGTGTACTTTTTGTTGAATTGTTTTTTTATTAGTTATTGAATATTTTTTTTATGCTCATGAAAGTAAAAAATTAAATATAGATTGGGTATTGGGGAATTGAGAGTGATGTGAGGGGGGGGAGGGGCCATAAGAGCTTCCACCTTCACGTGGTTGGCCCTATTTAGTAGAGAATAATTTATTGGAGCGATTTAATCTTGGAGCAAACCTCCCTCGATCCAGTGTAGCAACAAAAAAGTCACTGTTGACTTAGTTGCTACTCTTTCAGATCGTGGGAGGCTTGTTCCAAGTTCATGCGACTCCAATAAATTGTTCTTGAAGCGAAGAGGAGCTTATTCAGGTATGTTTTGACATTTTCAACATATGTTCTAACATTATCATAAGAATGCATCTTAGAGTAAAAAATACTACATCAATTACTTGTATTTGTTGTATAGATAATGATGGATTTTGATTGACTTGGCAGTGCAGGTACAAATCCTCTTGCATCATGAGCAATACAACTTGTCAACCAGGGTCATGTCCATGATATTTTTTCTTGTGCGCTTGACCAGGTTCGTAATGTCACATTTTGTAAGTTCCTTTACAGTTCATAATTCAATATTAAAGTAATGCATAAATCTTTTCACAACAATAAAAGGAAAGGGTTATGGCTGAGTCAAATTTTATTGTTATTGACAGTGTAATGAAATGTATCTCAATGCTATGGTTTTGGCCTTTTTATTGGTTGAATTAGAGGACCCAGTTGAAAATATTGGGGCCAAGTAGGCTGGTTTTCCTTTTTGTTGATGGTTTGGTGTATCTAATTGAATTAGTTGCCTAAGGTATTTTTGTTTGCAAACTCCTTTTCATTTTTCATACAGTATTGGCCTTGTGGAATACATTTGATTGTGTGGTCTTGTTAGATCTACAACATTTGTAGTTGTTTAGTCTTATGTCCGAGGTGCACTTTTATTATGGAAATAGTTGATGCAATATTGTCATTTAATCCTTACTGCAGGGTAGCATGTTGAGAAGTTTCTTTTGAAACATTTGGTATTCAAAATGACACTTGATCCTATACAGCATCATGCACTTGACTTCAAAATTAATATTCAAAGTGTGCCAGACAATTCTTGCAAAATTTCAAATATTTATGTTGTTTTAAACCATTATCTTTTTTATGTATTGGATGCTGAAAATGTGAAAAAGACTTTGGTATGAAACCAACTGGTGAATAATTTCCAGCAAAACAACCACTTCCAAGACATGATTTAGAAGTAGAACATATGTACCTATGAAGCATAGAAAGATATCCTTGATGCATTGTCAATGTTTGGCTAGGGTTATTTTTGGAGAAAATAACTCCTTATTCCTAGAATAGTGATCTTCAATAAAAGTAAATGCCAGAGAAGAGAGATCATCGTGTGATACAACAAAACTGAAATTGGACCTGGAGAAGTGATTAATGTCTGTCCTTTCATGGCATTCCTAGTAACCAGTTTACCTCGTTATTTTCCTCCGGCCCCAGTGTAATGACTTCATCTGCTTTCTTGGGTTCTTTCAATTAGTAGGACCAAATAGTAAATATATCCATAATAGTTGGTTGGATTATATTCCGAATTTATATTATATCCAAACCATGTAACATGTTTAACTGTATATGTGAAAACATGCTCCACGTTTCTTTTTGAATAAATAACTTGTAATGAACTTTCGGCTCTATATTTCACCACCCAGCCTTACAACAATCACGCTCCAGACTTATGCTAATTATCCGCCAATCGTTTAAGTAAACAATTTCATTATACTCCGGCCCCACCTATATATATCAATAACCAATCAAACACTCGTATCGTACCTGGCTATCCTCCGCACACCTTAGTTAACCTCCGGGCAAGTTCAACGTGCGACCACCGTCCGATGGCCCTTCTCCAAATCAATGACTCTTGGCAATTTCACTTGGCTTCCAACGTCGGGCTTTAACGTGCGATGGCGCAGGTTAAACGGTGGTTTTCCGGGGGTCACTTCACCACGTGTCACATTCCCTATGGAATCGCTCGCGAATAGGAAATACCGCCTACTCCGCAAAAGCCGTGCGATATGGGCAACCCACTTTTGTGATTCCGCTCGTGGTTTTGGTAGAGGGCTTGACCACGGGTGCAAGTCTGGTTCCGCTATCCTTTTGTTTGTTAACTCATGTCCAATCCTCGGGTCAGGTTCCGAAAGCACAACAATTTTGTCTCTTTATTAAGTGGGATTTTTATATTTGAACATTTTTCACGACCCCGGTTCTCTACACAGACCTCGCCTTCGGGTGGGGTGAGTTCACAGGGTTATCCAACAATTTACAGGAATTCAAAGACAGAAGAATGGAATTATCAGTACCCAATCGCCTCATAGTTAAACAATTCTTCACAATTAGCAGTTCGAGATAATTCAATGGAAACTAAGCTTGGAAATCATTTAACTGGAAACAATTGTTCACACACATAGGTTTATTGCAGAAATCCCCTCTCTACTCTCCTCTTCCCTCTCTACTTTTATTCATTCGAGGAATTACAATTTATATACATAACATATGGCTCTTCGGTTCCTCTGAGAGGACCGTTCTAGAAATCAAAAGGTCTAATTATAATAGTTCAACTAACTGAAACTGTTCGACTCCTACAACTCTAACTAGTCTAAGTAATACAGTCAGCTGAGGTATTGACACCTAGCTGTTACAACTCAAATGTTTTCGAACCCTCCTAGCCACAACATGTGGACAAAACCTCCTACATTGCTGGCTAGTGCCTAATGCCCCTACATCATCGTGTGACATAAACCTATTAACAAAAGTGAACAGGGAATGATTATTAATTATGGCATACTAAGTTGTCAGTGATTTTGACTATTTGTCTTTAACATGTAAAAATGTTAAATTTCAAACTTACATCATCATGGTTTGGCATCATGAGCTTGACTAATTTTCCACCATGCTCATAATTTCATTGTTGTCTTCATATCTATAAACAAAGTTTCAAATAATAATAAAAAAGTTCTATAAGAAAAATCCAGACCTCCATGTTGCTGCTCCTTGTGAGACAAAGTCAAAATTGCATTACACAATCTGACACATAAGAATCTCCTATATCCCGGTGGTATGTATCCAAACTCTTATAATAGTTTCTTCAAGACTTATGTTGACATTGCCAATGAGATATTTAAGCAATGAAAGATGGAGCCTTCTTCATTGTTGTATATGTAACAGTCTTTTATTAATATAAATATTGATGGTTTTGTCTTTCTGAAAATGAAATGTAAAATAATTTATTGTGGTCAATTGAAAAGTTTTTTTTTTAAAGCTTTTCATTATGGAAGGGCGACATAGATATATGCCCTTCTAATTGAAATTTGGACCTGCCCTTCAAATTTGATCACTGTGTGGGACCTTAACAAACAATAAAACTATTTCGCCGCGCGTTATATAAAACATATAACAAAACCTTTGTCAAAACTTCAAACGAACCCTTTAGCCGTGGGTATTTCATCACGAATTGATCATTTTACTATGTACCTTCTTCTAGAGGAATATTCTTCCACTTGATTAGGTACTTCATAATGGTTATATGTCAAAGAGATACATAATGTTTATCTATAACTTTTTGTGGTTCAAGAATCCACTTTCATTCTTCATCTAATTTTGGAAGTTCTATTTACATTGGCATATTTTTTCCCAAAACCTTTTTTAGGCAAGATACATGAAAAACCTTATGAATGCAAGAAGAGGAAAATATAACTTCTATACCACTTGTGCAATCCTATGAATAATTATTTAGGGCCATAACATTTTTGAGCTAATTCTTTATTCTTCTTTTTCTTGAATGAAGATTGCTTATAATGCTATAATCTAAAAAATACCCAATTACCCTTCTCAAATTATCTTTCACTTCAATATTGTTACCCTTGTTGTTTTATCATGTTTCATGTCATTTGAAGGTTTCCATAATAATTTTCAAAGTTTCTTTAGTATTTTCCATATGTGACTCTGTTTCCTATACTTTGGACTTATCTTGCAAAAAGTATGAGATACTAGGAGTTGGATATCCATAAAGGGCCTTAAATGGGGAAATTTAAGTAGATGTGTGATAGGTAGTATCATATTACCATTCTTCCTTGACGAACCCACTTCATCCATTAAGATTGCTTTTCTAAAGAGTAACATTGTAGATAACCTTAAAAACATTTGTTAACTATTTTTGTTTGACCATTTGAATGTGTTTGATATGTAGAACTCATGGTAGCTAGTGTTTCTCCACTCATATTAAATAATTATTTCCAAAAGTTTCTTGTTACTATTACTTTAGGAAAACCATGAAGACTATGAATTTCTTTCACGGACACTTCCGCCACTTGGCTTGTTGTTTATGTACTTTGAGCTCTACAAAAAAAATCTACAAAATTTGTCTATATAAATGACCACAAAAATGTAATACTTACCTTTATATTTCGGTAACCCTGTAATAAATTCTATTGATATATCTTCTAGTATTTGAATATGTATGTGGAATGGTTGAAGTAACCCTAGAGATTTTACTATCTCTTTTTTATTTATTATGCAAACCTGACCTTCTCTTACAAAATTTTGAATATCTTTCTTCATTCCTTCCAAAAATATATTTTTTGATCCTTTGAGATGTTTTAAGGAACCCTGCGTCCTACCATCAGAGAGACATGGGACTCCCTTAATATTTTTTATTCAAATATGCTTGCGTGCATAAAAATATTCTACAATTGCACCAAAGTATATCTCTCTTTCACTCCCAATGCTCCATAGAGTTCATCCCATCCTTTATAAATTTTAGTTTTTGTTTAGTACTATTGTCATTTTTCCATTATAGCAAGCTTCTTCTAGCCACCTAGGAATAGAAAATGTAATTGGATATAAATTTGAGGCCTCTTCTATTTTAGAAAGAGCATCATGTACTAAATTTTCCTTACCCTTTTTGCAGATTATCTCAAAATTAAAACTTTTCATTTTTTCTCCTCATTTTTGTTAATCTTCCAATGAAATCCATAGCTTAAAAAAATACTTTATGCTATCATGGTATATCTTGACTTTAAAGTACCTCCCAGTGATATACTATCCCCATTTTTTATTGCATGTAATATTGCTTCCATTTATTTTTCATACGTAGATTTCACTAAATATTTTCTTTGAATTCCTTGCTTTTAAAAGCCAATGATATCCCTTATTGTGTTAATGTTACATAAATTCCTTGTCCTAGTGCCTCACACTCTACTACGAATGTTTTACCAAAAGTAGGTGCAACCGATGTTGGTGTAGAAGACATGGCATCCATTAAAAGAGAGAATGCCAAAGTAGCCTCATCATTCCATATAAATGATATTTTCTTCAAGAGATATGTGAGTGGACTTGAAATGCATACATAATTATTAACAAATGATCAATAATATCATGTAAGTCTAAAAAATCTTCTAAGAACCTTGATTTTCTTAGGAATAGGTCATTTTGTAATAGCTTGCATCTTTTGAGGCTCCAACTTCACTCCTTCCTTTAAAACAATATGAACCAAATACTCGATTTCTTATTTCCCAAAAGCACATTTGGATATTTTTACATAAAAATGATTGTTCTCAATAATTTATATAACTTTTCCACATGTTTAGTGTGGTATTCCCATGATTTATTATAAATATGTGTATTATCAAAGAAAACCAACACAAATTTTATAAGATGGGATCAAACAAAATTGTTCTTAAGTAGAGCCCGCCGGACTTCAAACGACGATAAACCATAATTCAAACTAAATTCGTGTTCCAAAATAGCACACTAAATGACCTATTTTGTGGCTTTAGCACTCAATAAAGATTATTTCTCAATCTTTTCAGATTTGAGATGGGTACATCCCTGAAGGAGGATTGGCAGCAATTACTAGCAGCATCAAATTAAGCCCTAATATTTTGGTGCCAGGTTTCCCTCCTCATGGCTTCAATAAGGTAAATATCCCTTTGTGACGAAACCATCGTACATGATGACATCATCAATCAAAACCTGCCACCCTTTTGACTTTGTAAATAAAAAAAATTGCGTCTGCGTCATTTTCATTGTTCCGTGTGCTAGCCAGTCTTCCATGCAAGAAAATTCAAAGGATGACACATTAACCTTCACACTATTTTATTATTTGAAGAGAATTAGGCTGAGTATTTGAGGTTGTTACGTCATAACCATCACACAAACAAACATTTTCAATTCTAGTAAATGAGTGGCTGACAATTCCCAAACTGTAAAGATTTTCATTTAGTTACTAAATTATTTTAGATTTGAAGAAAGTTTAGTTTGGTATTTTCATTTAAGCGCATTATATTCTGGCAGTGCATTGTGCCTTTCACCAAAACCACAATTCCTTTTGAATCCTGAGGCTCTGATAGGTTACAGCCTTTGAATGTCATGCCCATCAATGCCCCTCACAAGGACTTGGATTATTTGCCTTTAGCCGATATGGATTTTCAAATTAAGGACTTGCGTCTTAGTGAGAATCCTCTTCGAATATTTTGCCGCTGCAAAGACAATTATTTGAATGGTTCTGACATCTTTGGACTTTGGGAATCAAATCTTCCTATGTACCTTCTCCCCTCAGTCCATATTTTTCCTGAGTTAATCCATTATTGCTACGCAAATTATGATCCCAACCAACGAGCAGTTTTATCCCCAAGTCAAAATATCCTTTTCCCAATAACTGCTCAGTCCATAAATGAAATGCTACAATTCCAACCTGGTCAAGCTCTCACTCCCCTGTCCATGGCTGAATTACTTGAGAAATCTACTAAGTTATCCCATGAAGAGTTAAACCGCCTATGCCAAACCTTCATGTTACCAGAGCATCAGCCTCAAAACCCTCCCCCTTATGGTTATACTTTCTTTACTGATGAGGGTAGAGTTATTTTAAACATGATATCTTCCATAATGGGCTGCAATACTAGTGAGTATGTTGATCAATTAACCCTAGTATTGTTATCCATTTTTACCCTTGGACAGCCTCCTACTGTCAAGTACGATTTTTCATCCTATATTGCTGACAAAATCCATGATCAGTTCATGAGATTTGAGAATGAGAGAGTATTTAAGTATTCTTCTGTCATATATCATCTCATGATTTACTTTCAGTCAGAAAATTTCCCTTTTTATGTTAAGAAACTTGATGCCAAAGAGAATCCTAGGTCAGTCATATTTTGGTCTGCCATTACTCACAATTCCTCTGATTCTCCTTATTCCTATAATGAGTTTGTTGACCTTTTTGTTCATCCTGAAACTACCTTGTTGACAGGAGTCTCTCCTCCTAGAATTAACAATGAAATCAAGAAAATCCTTCAGCTCTCAAAGCAGTACAAGATAGGTGACTGGTACCTATATCAAAACTACACAGAGATCAGGATATATGGATGTGAATTATGCCCATTCAAACTTCCCAAGTATGTCCCAATGAGACTCTTTGCATTAGAATATTTCAGGCAGATGAATAATTCAGATATAATTCATTTTTTCAATGCAAAGAAAAAGGCTCAACTTAGGATCAAGAGCCAATTAGGTCCCTTCATTTGTAACTCTAGGGAAGCTGGAAAGGAAGCCGAAAGGATTTTAGAAGACCATCTCAGACTACAAAAGAGTTTCTACTAGGTGCCTTATGATCCAAACAACTTTATCTGTGATAGAAGAATGAAAAATAAACTGTCACCATACATCCATCAAAGAATCCCAGAAATAGAAAAATATGCTAATATGGATGAATGGACAGAAGGGACATTGGTTGAAAAAGATAGTGAGTAGGTCAATGTTGAAAATGTAATGAAAGATCTTGAAAAGATACTTGACCTAGAATCTTTTGGACAGGTGCAGGGATCTTCTTCAGCCAGGACTTTACAACAAAATTTGCAGGAGATTAGTACAGTAGCAGTAGAATCTAAAGGAAAAGAAAAGGAGCTTGATATACAAATAATTGAAAAATTCATAATGACAGAGCAACCAGAGACTTCTAAAGAACAAGGTCAAGGAAAAATTCCTCCTACTCAGATCAGTGAGCCAGAAATTTCTATTTTACAAACTCCTTTGAATATAGAAAAGGGAAAAAAGAGAGAGGCTGAAACAACTACTCCTATTGGTGGCTCTTCTGAACAACAAGATGTTAAAAGGCAGAAATTAACTCCCCTTCCAGAAGATGAATCATTTTAGGAAATCCCTGACAGCCAGGGAAGAGAAGACAGTCAGCAAACAGATACAGGTAGTGGGACATCCACTAATTTTCAAAAACAGGGAATACAGAGGCAACAAAGTGCAGAAATATCTTCTTTCAAACCTCCAGTAAAAACTGCCTGGGACATCAAAAGAACATTCATCAATATAAAGGCCAAGAACGATCCACTTAGACTTCAAGTGTACAACCAATTTTTGAAGATGGCTCTGAAAAATCAAGAAAGATTGATGTCAGCTTATGACATCCAACAGGGTAAGATGTTAATGAGCCATTTCAAGCCCAAGGTGCAGCAGCCTCAGACAGCTGCAGATTACGTTAGGACTAATTTTCAAGTCTTAGCAAAGGATATCCATCCTTTAGATCAAATTGAGCTACACAAGAAAACAGGTGAGATGATTTATTCTACTCTGACAGATAAATCAATGATGACCCATAAGTTGCAGGATTCTTTGCATAATACTAATACACAGTTGCAGCTTGAAAAATCCTCCTCCTAGGCTAAGGAAAATAGAATCAAAACTTTAGAGGAAATAATCATTGGTTTGGGTCATAATCCTAAAGATGTGAAAGGTATTGAAGCTTTGATCAAGAGAAAAGATGATGATATTGCAGCTCTGAGAAAACAATTAAAGTTACCGGCCTCAAGACATCCACAGACTGTAGAAATCATCAAACAAAATTCTGAGGAAGAACTAATGGATTTGCTCTTAAAATTGAATGAGCAGCTTACTGCAACTGAAAAAGAGCTTGAGAATGAATTAAAAGATAAGCAAGAAAATATTCTAGTATCTACAGCAGGAGTAGTGATAGGTACATCAACAATAGGTCAGCCAGCAGAATTGTCACAGAGCAACACTACAAATTTGAACACTGATGAATTAACAAAGTCAATGGAAGATATGAACATTCAGGCCATAGAGCTTCACAAAACAAAGGAACAATTGGCCACTCTAGAACATAAATATGATCTTTCAAAAATAAGTGTTGCTGATAAAACAAGAGAAGTGAATAAATTAGAAAAAACAGTCAAAGCATTGGAAAAGGATCTCACATTGGAGAAACCTTTAAAAGAAATAAATGATATTCTTTGGGATAATATCATTCAATCAATAAAGGATGTTTGGTCCTCAATTCAAATAATGGATGAACAGAATAACTTAGTTAAATTGGCTTTGGATGAGATTGAGAGATCAAGACAAGAGTTGGGAAATATGCCAGAAGAGGCCAATAGACTTATACATTTTTTGAATACTCAGACTAAGAATCAACTTGCAAAAATTGGTATTCAGGACAGGACCGGAACAATTCTGGAAATAAAGAGAGTTTTTACTAAAAGAACTCTGGTACAAAATTTAGAACGAAGGTGCTCAGATATGCAAGAAGAAATCATTGCCTTCAGAGAAAGATTGAATATTTTTTTAAATAGAGGATTGCCCAGTCCTATAGTTGCAGAAGATAAGCTAATGGACCTTGATAGCTATGTTGAAAAATTGGACAAATATGCTGATAATCAAGCTAGTTCTTCAACCAGTTCATCAACAGCAGCATTGCCTACAGGGAAAAACCTTCATGACAGATTGGAGAATTTATTTTATCTTGAGCATAAAGTAAATCATTTGTTCCCAAATCAGCCTGATTTCTTCAGACATACTGAGGCTGATGAAACACTAAGAAAGTTGCAAAGGACCAGAGTGCCAGAAGTTCAATGGTGGGAAGAAATGATGGAACTTTTGTAAAAAATTATCCTTACATAATTTTTTGCCTATTTACCACAGTATATCATGATAAAAAGGATAAAAGGATGAACAAAGGCCAAAGAGTATCAGAGCAGTTAAAGAGTATCAGTGAAACGAAATAATCAACATAGAATTACTGAAGAGGACAACAACAAGCCAAGATATAGGGCCTGCCTCCAACACATTCTTAAAAGAAGGAAACAACACAACATTAGTTATCATTTTTCTTATCTACGAGACCATCTGTCTCTATATTGTTGTAAAATACTTATTAGTTATCCTAGATAATATCTCAATTTGTTATGAGATATTTTGTATGATTTTTTGTATAAATACTCTATCAATTGGAGTAGTAAGTGTGGATTCATATACTTTGCAGTAACATTGACTTTTTCGGAATAAAGTGTTGTTGGAGAAATTTCTTTGTGGCTTGCTGGATGATGAATTGATGCTAGAGACTTTTTACAGGATTCATGTGTCTGTAAAACAACGTTTTTCATGGAC